>VXBZ01000076.1:26355-40948 GCA_013399135.1 Heliornis fulica
CATATTATATATTACATATTATATATTAAGTTTGGGGGGACAGGCCCCATTGTGCTATCTCGCAGGAAGAGAAGTTTGAAACGCTTTCTTAGCATTTCTTTCAATATATAGTTTGGCTTTTCAAGCAAGATTCTCAAACCTCTCCATAAGTTGAGGTAGAGGTAGTTCATTTGAGGAAGGCATGGCAATCAGATGAAAAGAGAGAAAGTCCTCCCAAAATCAACAGTTTTATTATTTTTTTAAACTAAAATGTCTTTCAGAACAATTCTCACTTTGTAACCATCACGCTCTTTTTTAAATCCAGGATAATAAAAATGATGGGAAAGATATAGAGAAGTGGCTGTTGGAAATTTCGAGTGTACAATCAAATCCTCACTTAGGTACAGCAGCTGTCTGCACTACAGATGTCTTTGTAAAATCAAATCCATGCTGCAGATCTGACTGCAATGCATTAAATGGATCTTCCTACTGAATTATACATGGGGCAATTTTTTTTATAATCTCACAATCATGCAATTTACATATTCTGATTAATAGTGCTGTGCAAAGATATATTTAATATGCTCTGGCAGCGCTGTATAAATAATGTCTTATCTCAGTATTTTGTGCTCTTCTTAAAGATTAATTTATTTTGAGGTTGTGTTTAAGTTACACTGTTCTTATATGCCACAAAAAAAATGCAAACTGAACTACCTCCTGCTTTATGTGATTTCTCTCACTTATGCTGTCTCTAATGATAACTTTTACAAGAAATTTTGTTGGTTTAATAAAAGATAATAGCTAAACAGAAAAAAAAAGTGGTTTTTATTTAATAAGTCTGTAGAACATATTAGATCAGAAAAAATGCCAAGCATGATATTTCAAGAAGAATTTCTATCAAACCAACAGTTTATCTGCATTAATATATATCCCATTGCTTACAAATTTCAGTTCAGATAATGCTACTAATTAGTTTTGGCTGATAGTGGAGTATTTTGCATGCCCCATTTATAAAAGCTGTATGCCCATCTGTTAATAGGTTGGAAGTGATTAAAGGACACTTATTTTGGCTGTTGCATAGGCCAAATCATTTTAAAGCTGCAAATACGTGACAAAACCAGCTAAAGGTTTGCCAAGTTCAGGACCTGATTTTGCTAAAGACTTGTGGTGTCTGCTTCTTTTCCCTCATATCTCTAACTAAAAAGCACCTCTGATGTTTATTTATTAACTCTGAAGCATTGCTTCTGAGATCATCACTAAAATGTGGCTTACCAGTGTGCTCAATATCACTGCCTTTCAATACCTGTGCCTTCTCTTCCAGCTTATTGTTTCATCAGTGTGCATAAAAAAAAAACCAAGAAAAACAAACCAGGAATATCAGAAATAATTCAATATGGGAAATTTCAGAGGAAAAAGAAGATGAAATAGAGGGTAAAGAATCTGAATGAAAAGGACAGTCATGGACAGTGAGCTGGGGTTCAACAGCAAACCAAAAACCCTACTGTCAGGAGCTTTGTGTGAGACATTATTGTGAGATAATTACAGACTTCACTTCCATCTGGAGATGAGTATTTCAATTCTATGTTTAACTTAAATGAAGACAAGACTTAGCCTTGTACAGAGGTCCAGAATAACTCCTGTATACCATTTTCATCCCATGGCCTAACTGAAGGTAAACCTCCCATATTAAATTACACCTTGCTCTTTCTCCATATACTTAACTTGATGCTCTGCAGTATTAGGCCAGAACCCAAGATGACCTTTACTCCAGATGAAAAGTAGCAATGAAAAGATTATTCAAACAGATATTCTAATCCTGGTTTGTCTGCAGACCCTTGATTAATTTAATTATTTTTTTTCCTTGACTGGATTTGAACTGTAATACCAAAGGGAAGAGACTAATAACTTACCCCAGACTTATTTGCTTCAGCTGCAAATTTAATTTTATAAATGAGCAACATAAAGTGCCACCAACATACATTAAAGACATACCACCTGCTTTGTTCTACTTTAATGGAAAATCTGTCAAGCACTTTCTTTAATATGTCTTAAAAATTCAACAAATGAAAGGATTATCACCAAAATCATATTAATCTGCTAAGGATTAACAGCCTACTGTTGAAAGACTTCATGAACTGCAATAGGAGAGGATCTAAAATAAAAAATTCAAAGAGCTATTCACAGATATAGTGCAGAAAGATTGTAGATGGTGAAGCAGCAAAGGGGAAAAAGGACTGAGACAGAGAATGGTGATGTGAATCAAACACGTTGGCACTGAAAATAAAACAAAAACATAGGAAACATGCTATAAGCTGTAACAGACTTACCACCTGTGTACAATACTTGTTTTCTTTCTAAGATTTTGTGACCAGTTGGACAATTTTTAATTTTAAATGATTTAGTTACATTATCTGAAAGGTGTTGTTTAAGGAATGAAATAGAATTTTATAGTACATTCTGAACTTAATGAAATATAGGGAATGGAGTCTTGATTTCCTGCTCATAGAGTTGTCTTTAAGGGGAAGACACACCCACAAAGAGTTTATAAAATACTTAAGCACTACACAGCTTAGCTTTTAGAATTTCAAGAAAGAAATATATTGTTTTATTTCTCTGTTACGTTATCCCTTGTCTGTAGGACATTAATGAAATCATAGAATCATAGAATCATAGAATGATTAGAGTTGGAAGGGACTCCCAGAGGTCATCTAGTCCAACCCCCCTGCAATCATGGCCAGGCATTTCACGTTATTTAATGGCTAACAGAGTTCATTTCATCAAACCTCACTTAGGAGTTATCCATATTCATGAAGGCACTTAAGGATGTGTTTGATTTTAGCTTTAGTGGGGTTTAAGGATATGCTTAAAGTTAGGTATATACTTAAAATGCTATGCTGAATTTGGATGGAGGCAATTGCATGCTTACCTGAGCTAAAGTTAAAATTAAGCATATGCTTAAGTGTTTTGCAGAATACAGATGGAGTGCTGAACTGGAGCCCAGTGATTACTCATAAGTGTCAGTATGTTCTCAATCCAGAAATTATCACTTTACAAATAAAATCTGAAGATACACATATACATAACCAATGTATGGCTGAGTAGAATTTTGATGACCAGCTAATTACAATTCACGCAGACATAAATTAAGAAGACGATGAAACACTGCTTAAACTCAAAGATACTTCCCAAATTATTCACTCAGGTTGTACACAAAAGGCAAAACAGGACAGTGAAATGACCCAGTAGAACAAAGACAAGCCATAAGGACAGACACAACATCTAGTTGAAGACTCAGTTCTCAATTTCAGTGGGCTCAGTTTACTGAAGACTCAGTTCTCAATTTCAGTGGGCTCAGTTTACTTGGTCTCAAGTCCAACACTAAATTTTGCCTAATTTCCTAGGCTGCACTGATGGCAATGGGAGATCAAACAAACAGATCTCATTCATCACACTGAAGAACCTCGAATCGCCCTTCTGAGGTTGTGCAACTTGGTACCATTGAGAATCCAAGGGTTCTACTTGGAAGTAGGATGACTAAGAGATATTCATGCTTTATAGTTCATGCTTTCTTTTCCCAAAGAGAAAGTTTTAAAAGTAAGTTTGAAAACACACAGATCAGTTTAATCTGCTGCCATATGAATAGGAAAAAACCACCTCATATACCTACGTTCTGACTTAGCACTTCATGCAGAGCTCTTCTCTTTCTTGATGTCTACCACAATCTGGTAAGAGAGAAAAAAGACCTAGTCAATTAGATAGCTAAAATCTAAGCTTAACTGCCATATATGTCAAGTTCTGTACATATATTTTTAAAGGTTCTAAATTTAGATAGGATTTACTGCTTTACTGAGCAAAACTAAAAAGTTCAAAGAAATAAACCAACCTAATCAGTAACAGCAGATGTTAGGGATGAACCTAACAATACCTTGTTATCAGTCCAGATGTACAGGTTCAGAAAGGGTAAATGCTGCTTTCTTCTTTCCCTGTCCTCAATGACTACTGCCTGCCCTGTTACCTCATAATTCCAACAGTGTTTTCATTTAATGAATTATGAAAACACAAACCCCATATACATTTGATATCACAGTTTGGCTTTTTTTTTTAATGATGCATTTCTGATCTGTCTACTTCTTAGAAAGGATGGCATTATCTGTAAAAGGCTTAGGGAAAAATAAGAAAAGGAAAAAAGGAGGAAAAAAAAAAGAAAAACAATAAAACCCCAATCCAGGATGTAACTGGAGAATGTAACTATAACTCCCTCAGGTGTCCTTGACATTTCAATTCCTGTGTTCCTGCAACACAGCAATAAACAAAGCACGTTAAAGAATGGATGTCTGACATCAGACCAGAATACCACCCATTCCTATAGGCTCTTCCTAAAAGTGGCCAACAAAGGGGTAGAGGCAGGATGAAGAAACATAGCCCTTTGCAGGGTGATTTATCTCCATGAGAGACTTCTGATTTTCATCAGTTTAGTGACTGAGCTAGAGACAGCATGCTTAACACCACTGAATAACCAACCAGACACCAAATTGTCTAATCCCTTTTGATCCCTTTTCTAGTTTCAGTCTTTGCAACACCTGTGGCTGACAGAGCCACAACTCAATTATGCACTATGTGAAAAATACTTCTGTGGCTTTGTTCTAAATATGCTACCTGATGGTTTTGTCATACACCTCTAGTCCTTGAGCTAGAAAAACAACATTTTTTATTATTATTAGTAGTCTTTCCTCTACATTTGAGATTTTTATTCCTGATCTGTTCCCTCTATCACCAAGATTTTATGATACTGAACCAATGGATGGTATATTAGCAGTAAATACAGCATGAAACATTTTCCCACTTGATAATACCTACTTTATTCAGTCCATTTTATGATGGAAACTATTCCACACTTGTGGTGATCCCAAACGCTATCTTCAAGATTCCTTTTCTTTTTAGGAGAGCATGACTGGCTTGTGGCATTTAAGAAATGGGTGTACTTTATCCTGATCAGCAACCAGCTACACAGACACTTCAATATTCTTAGTAAACTCCAATTACATCTTCAGTGCTACATCACTTGTGGTCAGCCTCTTCTCTCAGCTGATAACTAGTGTTAGGACAGGGGGAAGGGTTGCAAGTTGCACAAGGGGAGGTTCAGGTTAGAAATGAGGAGAAATTTCTTCNCACAGTTGCTCCTCAGAAGGAGCAGTTAGACACTGGAACAGGTTGTCCAGGAAGGTGGTGGAGTCATTGTCCCTCGGGGTGTTTAAGGAAAGGTTGGATGAGGTACTTAGAGAGATGGTTTAGTGAGTAATACAGGTCATAGGGGGATAGTTGGACTAGATGATCCTNTACAGGTCATGGGGGACTAGATGACAGGTCATAGTTGGACTAGATGATCTCAAAGGTCTTTTCCAACCTTAATGGTTCTGTGATCTGGTCTCAGGAGTCTCCCAACCAGTTACCAGCCTGACCCATTCAACCAGCTGAAGGAAAGACTGTGTGCCTGACAGGTGATTTGCTCTTATCCACTGCATTCAAAAGTGAGTCCTATTGGTTGTGTGTTTCCTTGTATTTCTGGTACGTGCTGGATAAATGTCAGCAATGCATTAAGTACAACTCAACTGCTCTTTCAAGCCTTCTATTTAGCAAGTCTACCCACAGAGCCTGAATGCTAGACACTGATTATCATTTTTTAATCAAAGAATGAGGATTTGAAGGCTGCAAGTCAGTACACTGGCTTGTATTACAGATTTCAAGCAGTGAGGTATGAGTTACCCAACTGTTAGAGAAAAATATTCTTCTAAGGAGACTGCTATTACACCTTGAGCAACTGCTACTGCAACAGAAGACCTGGCTCTGCACACCCTTCTGTATTTTAGGATCATCAGCTATGAGTGCAATTAACTAGTATCTGGTAGGAGAGCTAGAGTGCATGCATATGCTTGGGAATAGTCTCATTTAGTACCTCACAGGTTTATAGTTCCTTTGGCATTTATTTACTAAGTTCTGTGTTGTGGTTCAGCCCTATGCAGAGTCTGAGCACCACCAGCCCCTCACTCACTCCTCTTCCTGAGGACAGAAAACAGACAAAGACCCATCGGCTGGGATAAAAAACAGTTTACTGACAAACACTTTGAGAGGAGAACAATAAAAGACAGAGCAGGTGATAACACAAAGTACTTTACTGACAAACGAGAAACCTAACAATGACCACTGTTCCATGACAAAAGACATACAACCAACCCACCTCTGTCCCACCAGCTCCTTTTATAGGGGCTCATTGATGTCAGGTCATGTGAAAACAGCCTTGGCCAACTCAGCTCACCTGTGATGGCTGCTTGGGAAACAGCCCTGACCAATTCAGCCCTCTTATACTGGATGCTTGGGAAAGTCCTCTCTGGCCTGGCCAGAGCCAGGACATTCTTTCTCACCACTGAGTAATCTTGCTAAATTTTATTTGGTTGAATTTTGTTTTGATTTGCTTGAATTTTATACTAACTTGCTATATTTTGGTCTTCACATTTTGGTCTTTGGATTTGAGGCCTGAATTTCTTTCTCCCAGAGCTAGAGTGGCTAAAGCCACTATTTTATCAACTCTGTTTATCCATTTGGAAACCTTTTCAGGCACATAATGCATATGCTGAAAGGCAATCTACATTTTAGTTCACACGATCTGAAGCCATGCCAGTGCCTGATAAAGTCACCACCTATGATTTAATATGAAGGTGAAATTACCCTTCTTGTGGAATTGAGATGTGACTGGTTATTCTATTGCAATCTGGATGTTAACACCAGCTGTCTGAGAGAAAACATGAGAAAAGAGTGGACATTGAGGTGCAATAAGCATACTGTCTACATAAGACCTCTAGAGTCATTCCTTAAAAATGAATATCTGGGCAAAGGTCCAACACTACAGTAAGTGACTTTGCACATGTCTGGGTATAAATGTATGAATTCAGAGCAAGGTAGGTATTCAAGACCAATCTGGACACGTTCCTGTGTGATCTAATCTAGGTGATCCTGCTCACGCAGCGGGTTGGACTGGGTGATCTTTTGAAGTCCCTTCCAACTCCTGATATTCTGTGATTCTGTGATTTGATAGCTTTCTAACTTCAATGTATCTTAGTAATTCACATAAGAGTTTGCAAATGCTGTCAAGGCATTGTCCAAGGGACTCAAGTCCTCCAACTGTGCTTATCAGTATGAGACTCTGATTATGAGCAGACAATAGAAACTATTATTCTACCATGCATGTGATGGGTATGCTCCAGGACCAGATCTCTGAGTATCTCTTATATTCATGAAATAGTTTCAAACACTTACAAGTACTGTTCATTTAAAAAATGAACACTGTGAGAAGATGAACCTTTGATCAGCAGATTGTTACTTGCAAGTGTTCATACAGCTGAGTGAAAACTATTTTTCATGTTACTTTCTTAAAACTTAAGTATTTATTCTTAAGTAAGGTATATTCTACTTTGCTTTCTAGAAGATGACCACATAGCTTGATCTGCCCTTTTAACAATAAGGAAAATTGTATCATCAACCCCTGAAAAGTGGGAGGTAAGAAATACACTGCTATAACAAAGGAGTCAAATGGCTTTATCTTCTCAGAACCTTCCCCATACAACACTGCAGGGGAGCATGTGTTTGACTCTGAATGAGCTGTTCACACTATGATGAGCCACTTGCCAATTGAGTTCAGTCTCCTGCCTCCCACTTGCAAAGGGAATTTAATTGGCTGTTACAGCAATCTGTACTCTGATAAGGTTACCAAGAGAGGAAAAAACAAAACACACAAAAAAAACCCCAACAAGAAAGCAAACCGAACCCCAAACAATTAAACTATCTCATCTGAAGACTTCATGCAGTATTTTACTTCCACAGCCCTCTATTTATGCTGGTCCACCATCATGCCAGAGTGTGGTTACCCTTCAAACTGCCATTCTTCCCTCTAGATTTCGAATTTTTACTTAGGGCTATCCAAAAGTTCAAGATACCTTTCCTTTACTTCCAAAACCTCCAGTATGTGGTCCAGCAGGTTGCAAAGCTTTCATGTGAGGCTATCTCCTTGCTTTGAATTTAAAGTTTTATTCTGCCTGAGACAAGGGTGGCCTGCAATAAAGACCTTGCTTTCACTTCACAAGCCACCTGTTATCTTCTTCACCAACCTGCCAACTCCTCTATTGCTTCCCAGTCCTGCTGCTCCCCAGCCCACTGTGCCATCTGCACAGCAGGAATTCAGAGATAAACTTACAAAGTGTTAGAAGTCTCAGCTTTGTCTCAGAGCTGGTGCTGCTTTGTGAGCAGAATAATTATTCTGAAATAAAAGTAACTTTTATTTAAGAATAATGTCTGCATGGAAAGCTACTCCAGATTCAGAGGTAGCAAAATAATTTGTTTCATCCTGACTCTGCTAATCTGCTTTGTCCCTTGTAGAGGGCCCAAGATTGATTTGTGAATGCCTCAGATTTTCTCACAAGGACAGGATATATATGGATATAAGAAGTATATTAATCCACAAAAAGAATGAAAACACCTAAAAATATAATTTAAAATTTTCCAGTAACATCTGAAAATTGGGGAAAAGCTGAAATGCAGGACTCTGGTGACCCAAAAGACTATAAATCTTTCTGTCCCAAAGGAGGTTTTATTTCAAACAAGAACTTTTGCAGATCACTGCAGCCCAAAAGAAACTTGACTAAGGGTGTGATATGAAAGACTGGATAAGGTGACTAACTTGCAACCACAGAAAAAATTAGCTGATCTGTTATAGTTATTGGTATCACGCCACTCAAGACCTTAGTCTTGGTCAGAGTGGTCCATAATGCTGGACACTGTTTAAGTACAGTGAGAACAGACAATTACTATCTCAGGTGATTCAAAATTGCAGTTAAACCAGGTACACCCAGCATGGCATGGCCAGCTGGTCCAGGGAGGGGTTTGTCCCGCTCTGCACTGTGCTGGGGCAGCCTCACCTTGTGTCCTGAGTGAAGTTTTGGGCACCACAGGACAAGAGGGACATAAAACTATTGGAGAGTGTCCAGAGGAGGCAACAAAGGTGGGAAGAGTCTGGAGGGGAAGTCTGACCTGGAGAGGCTGAAGGCCCTGGGGTTGTTGAGCCTGGAGAAGAGGAGGCTGAGGGGAGACCTCATGGTGGTCAGGGGCTTCCTGCCGAGGGGCAGCGAAGGGGCAGGCGCCCATCTCCTCTCTGTGGGGACCAGGGACAGAACCCGAGGGAANTATAAAATTAATGCAACAAAAAAGGAATAAAGGCTGATGGAGTAACAACAAAGCAATTGTGATTGGCATGACAAAGATTTTTCACAGTAGACCAGGAACTTATGGTTGTTACTTTAGAACTGATGGTGTGGTAAAGATTAATCTTAAGAATGCACATAAAGTGCATTAAAGAAGTTGTTTTCAACCAAGTATAAAGAGTTTCTGATGAATCTATGAGGTAGCACAGGATAAACACCTACAGTTGCAAGCTGGAACATTGAAACTGCCATCATTCACTGATGGAAAGAATGGAAGCTGATCATTCTATTGTGGATTAGAGATGGTGGAGTGGGAAAGGATGTTTCATATTTTGTTCAATTCAGATTATTTTGATATTCTTTCTAACTGGTGAATTTGAACCATGGAACCACTTTGCATGATAAACAGCAGAACTCTTTATCAGCCTCTGATAATAATAATGCAGAAATGGGTATTCACAGCCAGCTTTGAAAGAGCCTACCATTTAAATGACTGTCTCCTATTTTAGGTCAAGTGCAAAACCCTAGGAAAGTGCAAATTGCAAGCAATCCCAGCTATCTCAGCTCTTAAAACACCACAACTATATTCTATTTCCTCCCAAAGAAAATAAATCAGTACCTCAAAATAACAGCATTCTGGTAACATAACACCATACCTATTCTTCCTCATGTGCCTTTTCGGGAACGATTTTATTAAGCATCTTTTAAAGTTTAATGAACCACTCTCACTTTTTTGTTTCTGTTAATTTTTCAGAGAGTACATGAAAGCCAGTCTGAAGCAACAATACCCCTTGTGTGTAGATGGAAGCAAAGCTACAGGTACTTTCTGAGCACACTCGCTGTTCTCTCCAGATTCATAAATGACAGTAATCTCTGTTGCCTCTGCTCATTAACGAAAATGCAGTTCGACATGGAAATACTCTGCAAGGTGATTTTCTTTCATGTGAAATGGTCAGTAACAAAGATGTCTTTGTGCATGACATGCCTTCTACTTCTTTTCCATATCTTGTCTGCATTTTCATCCAGGTTATCACTCCTTCTCAGTAGATTAGACATTTTAGTTGGCTTTGATCAAATAAAAATACCAAGTACATAAGTTTACATGGTGCCTTACCCACCAGGAGCATGGGTATTGCAAATAGGATGATGTTGAAAAGAATTGAGAGGATGTTTCCCAGGTTCAGTTGTGAAAACACCTAACTGCATTGGCAATAAAGTCCTACCATTAAAGTCTCTTTCAAGGAGGTTTATCCATGTTTATCTACACAGTAGAGATCACCGCCCTGTCTTTGGTCACTACAGGCTCACTCATATTTTCACATATTTCCAGATTTTGAGGTTCAGTTTTGTTTTGTTGCAGAACAAAATCAAAAGCTTCTAGAGTGGCTAAGGTGCTCACTTAATGAATAACTAAATATTCATTAGGTAAAAATACCTTTATCAGTCTGAAGTCATTCTCTTTGTGAATTAACTGAGCATTAGGACAATCTAGAAAGAAAACTAAACTAGAGTACAGAAAGAAAAGTTCTTGTGTATACAAAGATCATAGAGGTTTCCAAAGAACACAGAGAACAATTATCTGACTGTATCTATCTGAGGATGACTCATTTAAAAGTAGCTACCATAAGATGCTTTTAAGGATAACATCTCTCAATTTAAGAGGTGCTAGCATTTCAACTGCCACTACCCAGAATCCTGTCCAACTCAATGTATGCTATCAAACCTCTCTTCTTTTATCTTTTTTTATATTCTGCTGTGCCTCAAGATAGAGTCACCTTTTTAAGAATATAAGAAATATTTTGTTTCTTGCAAGCCTTTCAGTCTTCACAAGTGGTTTCCAACATGCCAAGATATATTTAAAATTATTTTTTAAATAGTAAGACCTATTAGCTTCTAAGTTCAAATACCTTCAACAGCTGCTTGCTACTTTAAATTACTTTTAATATTTGTGTGCCTCAAACCATAATGTTTGTATATAAAATATGTGAAGTTTTACCAAATGTTTCTATTGCTTTCTGAGCTTTACCACTTTTCAACTATATGAATCTGGGAATCTGCCATCTTTGAGGTATTTTGTATTTTTCAAAAAAATATTTTTTATATTGCTGGAAAGCTATGGTAATTTTAATTATCCAGTTTTCCCCTTACATTACATGATACTAGGTCAAATAATTTCAGCTTTGTTAGTCCACTGGGGGGAAAAAAAAAAAATAAAGCTTTTATTTCTGGAATGTTTGTTGTAAAAGTCAAGTTGGTCAAACAATGAAATACCTGTGCCATGAAGATGCAAACACTAGAAATCATATATCAGTCAACCTGTCCCACTTTTTAAAGGAAGTGTATATCTAGATAAAGTTATTTCAATTGTGGAATTAGTCTGTGTTATCTAACACACAGTAAGTATTAACATTTAAAAATCTGTGTGCTCCAGAAATATAGATGTAACATTTGATTTAGTTTAGTTCAGTCTGTATGTAATATGTCATCTGCATGTACATAATGTGTTAGACTTGTATTCATAGAAGTTCTACTCATGGTAGTTCTACTCATGTTAGAGCACCAATACTGAAGCACTGCTTTGGCCATAGTAATGGACATGGTTCTAAACATAATGTAAAGTTATCTGGTAAAATGAGAATTTTCTGGACCCAAAATCTTAGCTACTGCTCCAACTATAACATATGTAATACATGTTCCCTTGTTTTGATAACAACATAGCTTATATTGTAGATCACTTATGTAGAAATCAAAGTTCATAACTAAAATACAAACATTTCTAATTTACACAGAGCTGATCCTTCCTGACCAATACTTAGACATTTTACACACCTCCTTTCCCTTGGAGACTGCTTGCTTTGCTTGGCTGAAGTCTTTCACAGCATTTGGTGCAATTATATCTCTCCAATCCTGGTATGATTTGCCTGCTGGGAAGATTGGTGTGTATTTTTTTAAAATATATGTCATTTATCCAAATTATGTCACGTTATCTATTTGTGCTCAAGCTACTGAATTAGTAGCTTCAGTTCCCAGAAGTGGAGATGACATCTGCTTCCTACTGGGTCAGTAAGCAGTTTCCATAAATCACTTCAAATATTCCCAAGCTCACTGTCTAAATCAATGACAAAACAACTAGTAAAATCTCAAAGTCTGTATCTCATCATGTAGCTTTTAATGCAGTCCCACAAGTACTTTCAAAGGAAAAAGGCTTAATTGTTATACAGATATCATCCACAGAAAGGCATAAATGCAGCTCTGCATTCTTCCATCTGCCCTACCACGGAGGGACTTTGCATAGTTTACTGTTCTTTTCAAGCATGTTGGCTGCAAGACTAACTGTTCCTTCATCTGAGAATTACCTAACAAGTGCACCTCTTCATATCAAGGCTGAAACCAAGAACAGGGCTGTTCAAAATATCTTCAGAGTCTGATTTCTTATAAAAATATAACTCCACCAGAGCCAGGATAATATGAGTGTCTTGTGCCAAGTCACAACCTAGTTCTTGCTCTAATGTGATAATATACTCAGTTGCCCAAAATTCTGAATGGTAACATACATATACACTACTTTTTTTATAAGAAAGACCTTCCCTTTCAGCTTCAAGTCCATTGAATTCCTGGTTCCTATACAACCTTACTGAATGAAAATGAATGAATTAATTAAAACCATGAACTGCCAGCTTACATTTTATGTTAAAGTACTTAATGACAAAGTTCACCAAAAATATTAAATTATCTGATGCTTTTGTACAAATGAATGACTGTAAGTAGTTATTCCATCATATGGCAGAGATTGTTATGTTCTGTATATAACATGAATATGAGATGGTAACACAATTAACCCATTATACATATGTACAGTTTTTATACTGATGGGAGGAAGAACTTTCTGTTCTAGATTTTTAAAATACAATCTTGACTCCAGTGAGTTCACTGCAACATCAAGGAGATCAAAGGGGTTTGATACCTCTTGTAGTACCTGTGACCATTTGAGAGAAACAGAATAAATTTGGCTAATGAAATTAAAGTCTTAATCATGCCATATCTGCCAGTTAAATGCATGGCAATAGAAGCTGGAATACTGAAAGACAATGGACCCCACACAGAACTCATTCTCAAAAAATAGCACACACTAAACCTCAGAGAAAATTTTAATTACAAACCATATAGAAAAATCTTCAATCAACAGAGCTCTTTGATTGGGTGGTCTACAGTCATGAAGTTTAACGTCATTAGAATATTTGGGGTTTATAAATAATAATGACTCGAGCTATTCTTGATATTTTTACATTTTGGTAGCAATAATTTCATTTTTTTTAATTTTTTTTTTTAAATTACCTCAAAAAATAATTCCTTTTTTTTAAAGTATAGGGGTTTATTTTCTCTTTGAAAAAAGCTTTTATTTTTCCATGAGGAACAAGGAAGCATGTGAAGATGGAATTTCCTGACCTATCTCTTCTTCACTATTCATTATGTCTGAGACATAGGCACCTGTTTAAATGTCTCTTTATTTGTAGTGTAGTCCTCTTTTCAGAAGCCTTTTTCCAGGTAGATTTAGGCAAAGCTTTGGACTGTGGAAGGGCCATCCAGCTCCTGGCAAATGTGTTTTGGAATCACAGAATGTTTTGGGTTGGAAGGGACTTCAAATGTCACCTAGTTCCAACCCCCTGTCACAGGCAGAGACACTTTCACTAGACCAGGCTGCTCAAGGCCTGTCCAACCAGGACTTGAACATTTGCAGGGATGGGGCTTCCAAAACCCCTCTGGGCACCCTGTGCCAGGGTCTCACCAGCCTCAGAGGGAAGAATTTCTTCCTGAAATCTAATCTAAACTTAGGAAGAAATTCTTTACTCTGAATACTCTGACCAGAACTGCACTACTATATTTCAGATAAGGATGCAGTGGTAATTTATAAAGAAATTTCATTATACTTTCTTCATTTGATACATTCATCCTTAACAAGATAACATGCTTCCTTTTATTCTACTGATCACAATTCTCATATTTATTAGCACAAGTGTCTAGCCATGAATCCAAAACACACAAAAATTCTGTCAAGTGTTCACCAAGGAGAAAAGATTAAAACCACTAGTCAAAGATGGCCATGTAAAGAATGCTGTGATACAATGCTTAGAACACAGACTGTGCTCTTCTATTTTCCAATTCTGAAAGATTTCTTCTGCTATCTCTACTAGCCTAAGAGTTTCCATTGCTAACAGTTCCATCCAGAATTCTCTCTAATATTGCATTCTTTTAATTCCTGCAGGGAAGTGATGGTGATCACATGGCTGCTACCAGGATAGAAGTTTCCTAACTATTAAGTTACTCAGGACTGAATAACCTCCTAGAATATATTAAAAAAAAAAAAA
>VXBZ01000084.1:3397-16618 GCA_013399135.1 Heliornis fulica
CACTGGACACAGTGCTCCAGGTGAGGTCTCACAGGGCAGAGTAGAGGGGGAGAACCCCCTCCCCCACCTGCTGGCCACGCTCCTCTGGATGCAGCCCAGGATGGGGTTGGCTGCTGGGCCACAGGAGCACATTGTCTGCTCATGTTGAGCCTCTCCTCCACCAGTACCCCCAAGTCATGGTGCCTCCAAGTTATGGTGCCTCCAGAAGGGTTTTCTAAGGGATTTGGGACTGTGGGGTGTTGATGCTGTGTTAGGGGTCTGCCCTGCTGGTGCTCCACACCTCGGCGGGGTGGGCAGCACCTGGAATCAAACCGGTTGGGTGATCCATGTTTGGGGTCTCCACCGTTTGTGGGCTTGGCACAGGGATTGGGGGGGATCCTCACCCTAAGCACAAAGCCCCAGAGGTGTTTCATGATGCTGTAGGGATGTGTTGGGATCTATCTCCAGGGGTATCCGTTAATCTCAGAGTGAGGATGTGGCATTTCTGGGGAGAGGTGCCCTGTTTGGTGGCATCCCAGAGGACAGGCTCATCCTTGGGATTCAAGTTCAGCCCACAAACCCTCCCTGCAAGAAAATTTGCCTGGGCTGGACCCATTTTTTCTTTTAAACCCCACCCCAAACCCCCAGAAATGGGAAGAAAACCCCAGACTTCAGAGGGTGGGGTGCTGGCAAAGCTCAGCAACCTCAAAACTACTCCTCACCACCACAGAGTTCAGTGTGCAAGAGGCTACAGAGTGTGAAGTTGAGGTGAAGAGGAGGTGAAGTGGATCAGATCCCCCAAAAAACCCAGACAGCACCTGGAGCAGCATGTGGATCACTCAGGAAGGGACTCATGGCATCTGCTTCCTCTCACAAACAGTCATCAGCAGGGGACACTCTCCTTCTCCAGCCTATTTTCTGCCCAGCGAAGCGGAGCCAAACCCAGGATCTTCTCAGGAGCCACCAGGATGAAGAAGTGACCAGAGATAAGACACTTGTCCAGAGCCCTGGAAATCCCCCTCTGCCAGTGCCAAACTCCACTCTGACCCCTGGTGTGGTCCCCAGTGCTCCCACCCCTCCCTGCTGCTGGGATCACAACCTGTAAGGGCACAGGTCAGGTTAAAGCCAAGCAGGAGGAATGGGCTGGAACTTCCACCCCAAGGAGGGACAGACCAACAGGCCCAAGGTGCTGCACACCCAGGACCCACAGAGCACAAATCCTGCTCTGCTTTGTCCCTCCACAGCTTCACAGCAAGGACAGTGAATGCTCCACACCAGCTGTAACCAAAGCTGCTCTTGGAAGGGACATGTGCAAGCTTTAAAAAAAAAAAAACCAACAAAAAACCCCCAAAAAACCAAAGAGCTTTTTATTAAACATCAACAAACCCAAGAAAACATCCCCCCACCCACCCCCTTCCCAGTTTGCTCCAGCCTGAACCAGCCCCAGGCTGCCCCTCTCCCACCCTGGTTTTCCTCCAAGCAGGAGGAGCTGGTTTGCCCCAGGAGCTCCAGTGGGGGGGTGTGGGGGGGTCCTTAGGGCTTCTGGCCCAGCGTGGGCCCCGCCGTAGCGATGATGGAGGAGTTTGCCAAGCTGCTGCCCAGCGTTATGAGGGTGGTGCCAGTCCCTCCTGGCAGCACCCCCTGTGGCAACAAGTGTCTGTTGGCCAGAGCCTCTCTGGCGTGGATGATGGTGGTCCCATCATCCACCACGGAGGGAACCCTCCCCAGGGTCTCCACCGCCCCCAGAGCGTGACCCAGGGTCGCTGTGCTCTTGGCCAAGCTGACCTTCTCCCCCATGTGTCCCAGGGGTCTGTCACCCTTCACTGCTGCCAACGCTGAGGTCAGGATGACAGTCTTGGAAGCTGTTTGCAGGACAGGTCCCACCTTTGAGTGTACCAGGCCCCCAGGTGGGCTGGGGGCACCGGGGAAGGTGATGGTGCCCGGAGGGGAGCTGGCAGGTGCTGTGGAGGAGGAAGGTTGGGTGCCTGGTCGTTTGAGGGGGACAGGAGCAGCCTCAGCCATCACAGACTTGGTCAGGGCGGAGAGCTTGGCGTCCGACATGACGTAAAGAGTCTTCATGGGGCTGGTGCTGGTCACTGTGGAGAAGGGGAGGGCACAGTCAGCAGACACAGGGACCTGGGGCCTGGCCCAGGCTGTGGATCCCACCCATGGAGTCACAGGCTGCCAGGATGGACAAAGATTTGGCCTTATCTGCTCTCCCAGAGCGAGACCCCGACACCGAACCCCAGCGCTGGGCAAGGAAACCACAACAGCCAAACGCTGGCACCATCAGCACCCCTCAGATCCCCTGAGGAAGCCCTCTCTGCCTTTGCTGTCTCCCCCAAAAGGTCCTCTCCAGCTGGGACAGCACCTCATGGTCCTTCCTTAGCCAGGCTGGCTCCATCTTGCCCCATCCTACCTGTCGAGCCACCACAGACCACACCGAGCTCACGCTGCTCTGGGGGTGGCCTGGCTGTTCCTCGCCTCTGGCATCTCAGGTGCATCTGGAGCTGCTCAGGTCCTCATCACACTCCAAGAAGAAGCCTCATTAGGCTTTGTGAAATTAACCCCTTGTGTTCTACAGCATGGTGGTGGTTGCCCAGTCTGAGCTGGCCCCTGGAGCCTGCAGTGAGAGCGGAGAGCTGGGCCAAGTGCCCCAACGCGCTGCGTCGTGACGGCATCGCAGATGCCCCGTCCCTCACACTCAGCAGCGGTGACAGCACGCCACAACCACCACCAGAGCAGTGTGGACCTCTCCAAAAATGCAATACCTCAAGCAGGGAGTGATGGGAGCACTGATCCCACCATCCTGGGAGGGGAGGGTGGCTGGAAGAGGTGACTCCAGCCACTTCTACACACAGGCACGGACGCACGACGATGCTGTTAAGACACTGGCAACGACCACTCCACTAACCAGAGTCTGGCAAATCCTCTGAGCTAACTGGCCAGTCCACCCTGCTGCTCCAGCAGCTCTCAAACTGGTTCTCCAGGAGCCAAACTGAACCTCCAGCAGAAGCAGGTGAAGCTCTCCACAGATCTAACTTCATCCACCAGCTACGAGAAACAACAAACGGACCAAGAAAAAAAACCCCCACGCAGATGACTTAAGCCCTGAGCTTCTGCACCTCCCTGCTGAATCCTGGGGGAGAGGAGCAGAGTTTGGGGGTGCTGCAGAGGTTGGTTAGCAGGGTTGGACACCTTCAAGGAAAGCCAACTGCACAATGAGATGTACAAACTCCAGAACTGCCTCGTTTGCCCTTTGGGAAACTGTCACATCCCCGCTGAACCTCATGGATCCACGTGGTGACCACCTGCTGATGCTGCCACCCAGACATCAGCTGGACCAAGGGGACAACACACAGAACCACCCCCACCACTGGCTTGGCTGACAACAGGCTCTTTGGAACAGAACCCTTGAGGGTGCAACAGGCTGCACCACCACTTGGTGCTGACTTTCTCTTCTCTAAGTCTGTGGCTGCTGGCTGGGTAGTGGCTCTGCAACGTTTATTTACCAAAACTCCCTGGTTCTGCTCTCCCCAGGCAGGAAAATGACACAGAGGCAGCAGTGGGAGAGCTCTAAACACGAATGGCAGCCAATCCCTTCAGGTTTAAACACCCTCCTCTTCATCAACTGCTCAGAAACAGCCCCAACTCCACGTGCAAAGAAACCTGGGGTGGGTGGTGGGGGGGTGCCTAACTTCAAGGGGGACACACACACCCCCCAAAAGAAACCCCATAACAGGCTTAAAACCAAGCAGGGTCCAGGTAACTACTCCCCAGAGTGACTCTGCACACAGGATCTGGTGACACGGCTCCGACCCGGTCCCCGGGCCGGCTGCCCGCGCCCCGCGCCTGCCGCAGGCCTCACCTACGGGTGCCGCCATCATGGCGGAAGTCAGGTGTGCCGCGGGGTCGGCGGGAGCCATCTCTGCGCCAGCCTGGGCTTTGCTGAGATCCATCTGAGGCAGCAGCTTGCCAGGAGCGGTGGCGCTGGTAGCTGGGGCCGCCAGGTTCCCAACTGGACCGTCTGGAGCCTGGAAGGGTTAAAGGGAGAGCTGCTGGAAGCGCCCTGAGGCCCAGGATACACAGGGGAGCTGCAGCCACTCCTCGGGATCTGTGCTAGCCCTCCCTCACCTAAAAATAATAAAAGGAGACAGCACAGCCTCTGTCTGCAGCTTGTGGTCTTGCCCTCACTGGGAGCAGTTGTCACCAAGCTCGAGGGGAACGTGTGCCCCAGGGGTGTGTATGTGAGAAGCACATCGGTGGCGTCCGCCGCACCGACACCGCTTGGGATGGCTGGCACCAACTCACTGCTCGTGTCCAGAGTGGGACAGGAGGGCTCTGTCCCCATCTCTGGCTCTCAGGGTAATTAATCCTGGTCTTGTTTTGCCTGCAGGATGAGTGAAGCAACAGCCAGGAGCTCACGAATGGCTCCTGCCCTGCACACACACGGTACGTTCCATGCTCTGCATCAGGAGAGCTTCCCTCTTGCTTGACAAAGACATACGAGCACCAGATGGTTACACAGCACCAGCATCCCCAGTACTGGGATGACTGGGGGAGATCTGCATCCTAAAGCAGATGGCAGCTCACCCTGGAGAGCGCTGACAGGGTGGCAGTTCCCTCACCAGAGGGGCTCACCAAGCGCCTTCGGGTGGGTTTCACTTGCCTCAACTCCACCCAGATACATCAGCAACCTGATGCTGAGGAGAGCCAAGTGCATCTGCTCCTGCCAGGAGCCCTCACAGCCCTGAGCTGGCCTAACTCAAGCTGCAAAGCAGCTTTTCCAGCCCCAGCAGTGGACACCCACACCTCTCCAGGCAGCCTCCTCCAAGCCAACTCGCTCACTCTCCTCCACCACCCATGAGCGTTGCTTAAGCTCAAGTCCGAGCCCTCCCCAGGGGATGCCCACGCAGGTCACAGCTCGTTTTTCCATCCCTTGTACAGCAATTAAGGGTGCTCCATTAGCTATAACTAATTTCAGTCCCTGGCAGTGGGGAAAAAAAGAAAATAAATCAAACTTCAGGAAAAAGAAGGTGTTTAACCGCCCCTTACAGCACATCCACTACCAGCAGACAGCTCTGGGTGGTGGAAAGGTCTGGAGTCTGAGCTCTCCATCCCATCTAGGGGAGACCCTTGCCCCAAAAACTCAAACCTGGGGCATCTAAACCTTCCTGCCACTAGGCAGAAAGCAAAGAGCTTGATCCAGCATCTCTCCATGTTTTATGGAGCTACTACCAGCACAGAACCATGCTGCAGGGAGGAAACCATCTAAAAAGCCGCCTTCAAACCACCGTTGAGCAGTTTCTTGAAAAGAGAAGCTGAAACTTGCTCATATTTTCACTTCACAACCACCCAAACACACTTGCTGCTCCTTACTCTGCTACTCTCAGAAAGCATTTGCACCAAACTCCCCTGGGAGATTCCTCAGCCTTCCTGTTTAATGCCCACGGGGGAAGGAAAAAGAATTACCCACTCAAACTGCACCTCAGCTGCTGCAGGCATCACCCCAGCCCACAGAGTTTAACAAAAGATATAAATTAAAGTTTAAAAAAGTAATAATGATTTAAAAAAAATCAAATCAGAGCACACAGATGGTGTGTGGGCTTCATGTTTCCTGCACAGGCACAGTGGAGCAGTCAGCTGGAATTTCAAAGGGAACCCAACCAGTGGTTGGGTTCCCTTTGAAATTCCAGCTGACTGCTCCCTTTGGCTGACTGCTCCCTTTGGCTCCTGCTGAAAACACAAATTTAAACCCTTGGATTTATCCCCCTGAAGCCTTTTGTCAATTTGCTCTTTTCCAGGAAGCCCTGTGGGCTTACGTAATCCTTATGTGAAGGTACACACGAGCTGATGTCAAGGGCTATAATTAGTTACACAAACACACAGCTCGTTCGTTTCCTGTCAAAGGCAGCTTTCAGTTCGCTTGTGGAGCAGCTCTCCCAGCCCAACCGCACAATGAACCCTGAACACCCGAGCTCAGCCCCGGAGGTGAAAGTCACCGCGCAACGTCCCGTTCCCGAGCGCCACCACCAGAGGGCGCCAACTCGCCCGCGAGATCCTGTCCCGTGCTGGGTGCTTGGGGGTCTCTCAAGGGTCACACAAAGGACGTAAAGGACAACGCGACACATAAAACAACCGCTCTGGTGGTGTTATTAAACGGCCTCGGAGGAGCACAACCCCTGTCAAGGGAGGAAGGACATGGATGCTCCCCAAACTGAGCTTTGGCCAGCAGTAAACTCTGCATGGAAACTACCCACCATGGTGGGTGCAATGCCAGCTCTAATTAATTAATGATTTATTGCTGCCACCATTAATACTTACCCAACTTCTACCCAAAGACTCCACCAAAGACTCCACCTTTAGGGTAACACCTCCCTAAACAGACCTCAGGGCTTCGAGCACCCTCAAAACACCCCCTGCAGAGAGCAGCAAGGAGCAGAAACACGCTCCCAGCTGCCACAATGCTGCCCACAACTCAAGCCAGGCCAGCAGCAAGGACCTCAACCACGGAGCTCTGGCTCTCCTACACCAGCTCACCTGCACGGGACCCGCGGCGGCGCGAGCGGAACTCGGAAAATCACACACAGGAGGAGAAACCAAACCCACAGCAGAGAGGAGTATGACTGCAGACAGCACAACCAAGCCCTGAGGGCTGGGGAGAGACACTCTCTAGAATCATTGAATGATGGAATTGTTGAGGTTGGAAGAGACCCTCAAGATCATCCAGTCCAACCATTAACCTACCGCCACCAAGTCTACCCTTAGACCATGTCCTCAAGCACCGCATCTCCCCGTCTGTTAAACCCCTCCAGGGATGGGGACTCAACCCCCTCCCTGGGCAGCCTGTCCCAATGCTTGAGGACTCTCTCAGGACAGAAGTTCTTCCTAAGATCCAACCTAAATTTCCCCTGGCACAGCTTGAGGCCATTTCCTCTAGTTCTGTCACCAAAGCAGCTTTCCCCCTCCCACCAAAACCTGCTCCTGAAGCTCCAGGCTTTCTCAGCAGTACCAGTTCCAGTGCTGATGTCAGCTTGGAGCTGGAGATGTCCTTGGAGTGGTACCAGCACATTATCAAGCACAATCAACCCTGCCACTAACATGCAGGAAGACACTGGGTCCTCTTCACCAAGACCTTCAGAGGTCCCTTTCTGCACGGCCTCAGCGAAGCTCATCACACCCAAGATAAATCTGAGAGCACTTTCCCCATGCCAGCTACACCTGTGACAACCAGGAGGAGGTCACAAGACCAGATGTTTTCATTACAGAGGTGATGTCAACCGTTACCTGAGGTGCCTGTGTCTGCATCGGCTGCTCCTCGAGCTGCGGCTGCACCGTCCCCATCGCCGCCTGGCTCAGTGTGGTCACGCGGCTGGGCTGCCCCCGCAGCGTCACAGTAATGGTTGTTGGGGCCTTCAAGCCTGGAAAAGATGGGAGAAAATGGCTCTGAGACACCTGAGGGCTGTGGAAGCCATGGTGAACCAAGGAGGGGCTGCATAAGGACCATGGACATGGACTGTGTCCAGTTCTGGAACCCCCAACAGAAGGACATGGAGCAGTTGGAGAGGGTCCAGAGGAGGCCACAAAGATGATAAAGGGGCTGGAGCACCTTTCCTACGAGGACAGGCTGAGAGAGTTGGGGCTGTTCAGCCTGGAGAAGAGGAGGCTCCAAGGAGACCTTCTAGCACTCTGCCAGGACCTCAAGGGGGCTACAAGAAAGATGGGGAGAGGCTGTTCAGTAGGGCCTGTTGTGACAGGACAAGGGGTGATGGGTTTAAAATAGAGGGAGGGAGATTTAGATTGGAGATTAGGAAAAAGTTCTTTGCTGTGAGAGTGGTGGAGCACTGGAACAGGTTGCCCAGGGAGGTGGTGGATGCCCCTGGATCCCTGGAGACGTTCAAGGCCAGGTTGGATGAGGCCCTGAGCAACGTGATCTAGTTGGGGGTGTCCCTGCTTCTTGTAGGGGGGTTGGACTAGATGACCTCTGGGAGTCTCTTCCAACTCTAATCATTCTATGATTCTATGATAAGAAGCTGCTTTCCAGAAATTACTAAGCAAAAAGGCGGCAAAATGAGCTTTGGAAACGCTGATGTCAGGGTCTGCATCACATTCCTGCCCCTCTGCTCCCTCACCTGCTGCCTGGTTGGAGATCTGAGCCAAACCAGGCAGACTGCTGGCCAGCTTTGCCAGTCCCCTGTTTGTCAGCAGCTGGTGAATGGCCGTGGGCTTCCCGCTGGCCGAGGCTCCCAGGGACAAGGAGGTGGCAACCGGGATGGTGCGGACAATTGTGCCGGTGCCTGTGGTTATGGTGCTCAGGTTCTGGAGAGGTGCAGGTGTCTTCACAGCTGAGGTCTGGAAGGAGAAGCAGAACCACTGGAAGCAAAGGGCTTGCTGGGATGGCATGGCCTCTCCCCCACACAGAAGACAGGGGTCAGTTTCCATGTGTCATTCTGGTGGCCACAAGCAGGTTTAAAGGCAAGTGCCCTTGTCCTTGTGCCTGTTCTCAGTTAAGTGTGACCAGGAGAAACTGTGGCTCTACTAACAAAGCCACCTGTTCTGAAGCAGGTCACCTCAAACTACAGGGAGCTTGCCCAAGAGGTCACAGGCATGTGTTTTCCCAGAAGGGGAAAGATCACCAAGCCACCCCCATCCATTCTCTGACTCCTTCTCAGCCTTTCCTTGGTGGCCACCTACCATCAACTTCCCACAGTCCCACGTCCTACACCTCACACCACCAAGGCTTGGATGCATCACTTCAGCTGCAGTTCATACCTACCATCCCCTTATCTCTCCAGGTTCCAGAGCAAACATGGCCTATCTAGGTTCCCTCTGTCTCCCACTGCTTTATCCTCCTCACAGCTTCCCTCCAGAGAGGGATCTCTGACGTCTGCAGGCTCCGTACCTGCACGGGCGAGCCAGCAGCAGCCACGCTGGCTGGAAGGGCCGATGCCTTGGTCCCCATGTCCTGCAGGCTGAAGCTCAGCCCTTGCAGCAGGCTGCTGGCAGATGCTGCTCCTAAATAAGAAATAAAAACCAGAAGTCAGGCTCAGGGAAATGACCAGCATGAGATTCCAGGTCTGTTAGACTGCAGGTATCTGCAAAACTGTTCCTTAAAGAGCAGCGTCCCGAGGTGCCTGTCTCCAGGTCAGCCACACACACAAAGCAACTAGGGAATGTGACAAAGAGCATCCACCAAATGACTTCAGAGGACAAGTGAGACAGAGGTGGTACCTTGGAGGGTGCTGGCTGGCTGGGCCTGCACACAGTGGGTGCTGCTGGCCACCAGCCGGCTCTGCAGGGCATGGAACGCGCTGGGTGCTGTGCTGCTGGGGATCACAGCAGAGGGAGCAGGGCTTGAGGAGGCTTCTGCTGCTGAACTCAGTCTGCAGAGACAGAAGAGGAAGATTCCAGTTAGCTCCAGCCTACCCAGGATGACACAAGGTCACTTTGACACTAATCTTAGTCTCTGAACTAATATGTGACTCCTGGAAGAGTAAAGCAGGAAGCTGATGAGCTGCAAAAACCCAATGAAGAGATGTTTTCCCATGTCCACTGTGGCAGCTAAGAGCAAACCCATGTTATTTCCAAATAGGAATTGAGATTCTTATGTGCATGCACAGAGCTGCATCACCCTACACAAGAGCAACCCAATTCACAGCGAGACATTTCCAGTTTGAAACCCACTTTCTATCTGAGAGCAGCTCTTCTTCCTCTCCCCTCCCAGATCCATCAGTTTGGTTCTCCAAAGCTTGGTTTGAACTAAAAGGGAAAACTGCAATGCAGGATGTCAGTGTTGGATTCAGAAATCCTGAGTCAGTGAACTGACTTCACAGACCAACACTGAGCCTGTGGCAAAGAGACACCTGCCTGTCAGAGGGATGAGAGACAGCACAATCTCTGGCAAGGACACCACAATCATTCCAAAGACAAAAGATAAGCAAACTTGGATTTGGGAAGCTGTAGGAAAACACATCCCCAGAGCCACAACACCTTCTGCCACTCTCAGGCTCGACTGCCAGCTGACAGAATACTTTCAGGAGCCTAAGCAGGTCCTGCACTTCAGAAAACTCCAGTCACAAGCTACCAGGAAGCTCTACCTGCAGAGATCATCCCACCACAGTGCTTCCCATCAGCAGCCTGCCAAAAACACCCAGAGCTTATAAAAATACCCCCAAAACCCAACCAGAAAGTGGCACTCACTTGGGGACGGTGAGCAGTCCTGACAGCTCCTTTGCACCGGACACAGTCTGGCCGACAGCCCTGGGGATTGGCTTTCCAGCAACAACTGCAGAAGAAAAATAATAAAGAAACCTCATTCTCTGTCTGTTCCACGAGTCTTTAGGGATTTCCCCTCTCACACAACTACCCACAGGCACCACAGGCCATGGGCTCACAACACATCTCTCAAGGAAACCTCCGCTGCAGCCCTAAACACTCCGCAGCGCCACAGGAGCATCAGTTGTGAATAAATAGAAATTTTTTAAAAATAAAATTAAAAATAAGACCACACACCATCAAAACCACTGGAAACATTACAATAGATGGGATTAAAGGAGTCAGCTTCAAAGTCTGTAAGTAGTGAAAACTCAGGCCCTCGGTATCAATGCGATTCTCTAGTCTGCAAGACGTTATCTCCACTAATTCCCCATCTCCTGGTCCATCAATTCCTCAACCAATTAATTGGGATCTGGCTGGCTGCTATCCATCAATTTTTTAAGCATTCTTTAGAGACACTTCACAAAATACACAGGGATGCTGTGACGAGTCACAATATGTTTATTGCAGCGTTTTTGGGGGATACAAGTGCGTCTGTCTTGTGCATTCCTCCTGCTCGCACACGGTAAGAGGGAATTCTTGTTTTGGTTCATGATTGCTTCTGCAATTCATTTCCTTTCTGTGAAAAGAAGTTTGAAAAATTAAAAAAAAAAATAATTAAAATTATTCTGGAAACCAGGTTTTCAAAGCTGCTGGGAGATAAACTGCAACCTTAAAAAAAATAAATGAAAAAAGGGGAGTTGTGTATTTATTAGCTCGTTTTCACAGCTTGAAACAACTGTTAAATCAACCAAGAGACACTTCCAAAGGAGCAGAATTCTTTCTTAGCTTGGAAACCCTCCAATTCCCTGTCAGGATGGAGATGTTGACCTTTCAGCCCCACACTACACTATGCTAAGAACAAGCTTTACACCTCCGAGGCTCTGCGCTCCGACGCGAGGGTGCCAGGGGTCAAAGCTCCTGACCTGCTGCAAAGGCTCCAGGGGAAGTAAAATGGGGTGAGTCACCTCTTCTTGGACTGGAGGGTCCTCAGCAAAGCTTGTCACAGTGGGTTTTCCCAGATGGAGAGGAGCTGGAGTTTATACTTGCAGCGAGTGCGTTCTCATGCCGGACTTCAGGCTCGAAGGGGAACAGCCGAGCTGGGCAAGCAGAGGAGTTGGGAAGTCTGAGAGCGTGAGGGTCCTCCAGAAGGAGGAATATCACTGTCATCCCTGAAGCAGGAGCAGGTCCAGGAGAGAGCTTGGTGCAGGAGTCACCAGAGCAGGCAGCAGAGCTGGAGATTCACATCACACTCGAAGCAAGGCCTGACGCCTCAGAGGAAGGCGGAATTCACCTCACAGGGCTGCGGCAGCCGAGCATCTCCCTGGAGCACGTGATTCCAACTGCTATGGAAAACCCAAGCTCCTACACACTGCAGCCCCCAACTCCCCTGACTATCCCCAAGCCACCTCAAGCCTCTCCAGGGTGTTTTCTGCAGCCACCTCCTCCGAAGAAAAGAACCAAACTCACAGCTCCCCCCAACCCCTCCCCAGGCCGCGGGTCTGAGCGCAGCCACGACCTGGCTTTCTGGTTATAAAGCAGCTACACGATCACAACTCACTTTCTGCCTGGGTGGTGAGGGGTGCTCCACTCCCCATGCCAGCAGCATCTCCGTGGGAGACAATGGTCACCTTGATTTTGGCTCGTTTGGAGGGTTTGGCGCACTGGGTCGGGCTGGGGGTCTGATGCCTCTTCAGCGGCGTGCGCGCATCATCTTTGTCAGCCCCTTCCGAGTGCTCTGAGGAGACTGGAACTAGGGGACACAGAAGCAGCTTTTTGAAAACTGGTGTTGGGTCCCTCGAGGCCAGTGCTGCTCCTCTGGGCAGGCTGAGAAGGGACACATGCCCATGCACACTTCCACAGCGCCCTCCATGCCAGCCTTGCCCATCTCCCATGCACCAGAGACCCGCGTTTCACCACCTGGGCTGAGTTCTGTGTGCCCTAAGGTGCTGCCTTGGGGACAGGGCTTAGCTTGGCCTACCTACAGGTAGTCTCTCCTGCCTCTACAGTGAGGAAAAGCAGATGCCTACAGCAAAAGCACATCTCCACATGAACACTTTTCATTTTCAAGCGCAGCGTAACCAATCCTAGCATCAGGTCCCTCCAAACTGATTTCCAGGTGAGAGGATGAGGATGAAGAGACTTGCAGAGCTGGTGTGGACATGCTTCCAATGCTGGCATTGGAGCTCAGCCCACCTGCTCCTCTGACACACCAGCCTGCCTGTCCTTTGGCACACTCCTAACCACACTTCTGAGGCACTAAGCGAAGCAGCGGCGAGCACGAGAGCCCCGTTCCTACACCACTCGGGGAGAAAACCAACCCTAAGCTAGGACTTCACCTCCACACCAACTGCTACATCCTTGAACCATCACATCCATCCCATCCTGGCTACAGCATGAGCTTGCTGAGGTCAGGGGTATCTGGAAAAGCACAGAGGACCAGGAACAAAACACAAGTCATGAGTTGTCACATCCTGCCCATCCGTTCTCTGCTCGTGTCCCACCACTGGTGTATGATTGACCAACCCCACTCTGAAGTGCTGGTGGACTGGGTCAAAAATAGGGCATGGATCAGCCACCAAGAGCTTCTGCTGAGCCAGCTAACCCTCTCTTTACACTGGTCCTGGGCATGTAAGCTGTGTGTTCAACAGCCTGGAGACCAGGATGTTTATATACACACCTAGGTATGGATATAGGAGGTAAAATCAATACAGATGTGCATAGAATCATAGAATGATTAGAGCTGGGACTCCCAGAGGTCATCTAGTCCAACCCCCCTGCAAGAAGCAGGGACACCCCCAACTAGATCACGTTGCTCAGGGCCTCATCCAACCTGGCCTTGAACGTCTCCAGGGATCCAGGGGCATCCACCACCTCCCTGGGCAACCTGTTCCAGTGCTCCACCACTCTCACAGCAAAGAACTTTTT
>VXBZ01000099.1:0-28811 GCA_013399135.1 Heliornis fulica
CTCCAGCCTGGCCAGCTCTCACCGCTGCAGGCTCCCGCCCAAAAGCTCAGCCTTCCTGGAGAAGGGGACACAGGGCTGTGTTCCATGGGAAGGGCACAGAAAGGAGCAGATGCTCCCCTGAGAGTGACATCTGCCCATCTTCCTGGCCACAAGGACCCCATGAGTCCAGCCAGGACTTAGCAGACCTGCTGCTGCTGGCACAGGCACCAGCTCCCAGGGCACGTCATCAGTTTCTCTCCTCCAGATGCTGCTGACCTTTGCCAGCTGTGTGTCAGAGGCCTGTGGGGTGTATTGTGCTGAGTGATTTGCTTGGCAGCTGTCCCTCAGTGGAGGTAGGAAGCCAGGAACCCTCCAGCCTGGCTGTCTCCCCTTCTCTGCACACCGCAGCAGCCTGTGGCTCAGAGATGGCTCTGGGGCAGGCCTGGCCCCCGGCTGAGACATTCCCAAAGGCCCCACCCTGGAGCCAGGGACTTGGTCTCTTTCTTTTCCCCACAGTTCTTCTCTCCCCAGCTGATTCTCTGCTGGGACCTCCCTCAGCCCCCAGCCCTCTGCAGCACAGCACTGCCCCAGCAGCACGGCAGAAGCCCAGGCCTGGCAGCTCTCCCTGCCCCGCGGCCCAGCCAGCTGCTTGGGGGGCACCTCCAAAGCTGCCTCTGGCTCACCGGGCATCCCGCCCCGGGCAGACTCCTGGACTCAGGGCTTTGGTCATAGATGCTGCCTCTCAGCCCTTTTACCTGTTCCCTCACCCAGGTCAGGAGTGCTTTTGTAGGAGATGATGACAGCCCTGCCTGCCATACACTCCATATCCCCTTCCTGGGCCAGCTGCTGGGATGCCTCATCCTTTGCTGGACTCACAAGAACCAGGAGATCAGCTGGGGAGCTTTGGATGCTCTCCATTACCTCTTCTGATTCATCCCACACCAAAAACGTAAGAGAAGCTGTGGTGGGCTTCCCCCTCCCCACACAGACAGCTCCTCAGATGCTGCTGGTTTCATATTGCATTGGACCATCCACGTGTTTGCTGGAGGCTTCCAGGGAATTCTGCCATCTTTCCTGACCTCCCTTTCCTCTTTTTTGATGCTGTCCTGCCTAGACAAGACACTGCCAGGGAATAATCCAGAGCAGAAACAGCACCAAAGGGAATGGGAAGTGGAGAACACCTCCTGGCTTGCTTCACCCAGCACCATTCTGATGGTAAGGAGCTCCTCCCTTGATGGGCCTCCCATCTGTGGCATTGGCAGGAACCTTGTGTGAGCAGAGACATCCAGAATCAGCAGAGTTGACAGAGCTTTACCAGTGAGAGGAACTGAAAAGGGCTATGCTTCAGTGTCCCAGCAGCAGCTCCAGCCCTCCTTGCTCCAGTTCACTGTCCCACGTCCCCAGCCCTGCTCCCACATTCTAAGGGCCCTCTGTCATCATCCTCCACTGCACAGTGACTGCAGCACCTGCCTCCAACTTACCTGCAGGCACTGCTGCCATCACTGCCAGGCATGTCTGGCCAAAGCTGCTGTCACCGCTCTGCCCAGCGGTGCCGACAGGGCACTTGGTGTGACGTGTCTTCCCTGCCTGCCTTCCTCCCATAGGCATTAGGAAAATACATCAACCCTTCTGAGAAGGCAGACGTTGTTGTCAGGGTCATTGAGGCCTTGAGATGCTCAAGCTGCTATGACAAGGAGGAGGTAAGAAGCATTCTGATGTGGCTATGAGGGAACCTGCCTCCTGGCTGATAGAAGTAAGTGGACTCTGGCTGCCCTGCCCTTGAACCCTTTCAGGTTTTGCTCCTCCCTCCATCATTCCCTCCCAACCCAGGTGCTTCTGGCACCTTGAAGACCTTTTCATGCCAGCAGAGTGGCCAGCAATTTCAGAGGCAGCTGAGGAAATGGCAGCACTTCAGTGGCAGCACCATCCTCACCTGTGTGCCCTCCAGGTGACACACATCATGAGAAGCATCTATGAAAATATCTAATACATCTTTACTGCATCAGTCTGGCACTACCTGGACTTGCTGCTCTTCCTGACAGTAGACCAGTGCCCCAAGGAAAGGGTCATGAGCCTGCTGAGCCTCTCACTGTGTGACAGGTACTGACCTCTACAGACCCTGTGGGCTTGTTCCATATGGGGAGAGGGGCCTGGACACCAGGACAGACCCACAGAAAACCACAGGACATCCCCCTGGGACAGGGTCCTCTGCCCCACTCTGCTTTCCAGACTTGGGGGATTGGACAGGCCTGCAGTAGCCAAAGCTGGTCAAGCCAACTAGAGTCCTGCCACCAGGTTCCTCCCTGCCCCACAGGGAACACTATCCCAGCCCCTCTCTTCTTGCCCAGGGAGGGACCTGGGCACTCCAGATGATGGGTTGGGAAGGGCCAAGTTAGCCTGGGTCTTCAGGGCTGGCCTGGGAACAGTGTGGTGGCCAAGGCAGCCTTGCTGACACAGCTCTCTGGGCCTGCAGTGCTGCTCTGGCCATGTGGGATGTTATGTTCTCCCAGCCCCAAACATTGGAGAAGGTCTTGAGGGAGATGCTCAGCAAGGACCAGGACATGTATATCCTGAGGATGTTCTGCAGAAAGGCCCCATGCATCTATCACTTGTTTATGAGTGAGTAGACTAATACTTGTTCACCCTCAGGGCTGTGCCTGCCTCTCTGCCCCACAAAAACCACCTCCTCCAGGACATATGGATGTAATTCCTTGGGGCCAGCAGGGACCTGACCAGCACCAGGTTCCCCTGTGCCACACATGCAGGGTCACCCCCAAGCCACTTGTGCACACAGCCCAGGCAAGGCCCTGCCTGCCATGGTAGCGCTCTGCTTCCCCCCTGCCTGCATGCCCCTGCCCTGCTCTGCAGGCCTGGGACAGGCCCAAGGACAGGGCAGAGACATGGCCTCTGCTCAGGCTGAGTGGCAAGGTTGGGGACAGGAGACACTTGTCAGTCACCACTCATGTGATGGGCCTCCTTTGTGCCAGCTTTTGCTGTTCTGTCACTCAGGGGTGTGAGAGCAAGAGGCTGCCAATGCTCACAGGACATGAGGAGCTGGCAGAGACAGCCATGTGCCCCCCTCCTCCGGGTGGGCTGTCTGGCCCAGGTGTCCTTGCATTGAGCTGCCAGTGGGTATCAGGAGCCTGGAGGTGCAGGAAGCCTTGAGGGAACTGCCATTCTCTCACTGTCCTCCTTCTTTCAGCTGCTGGATTCCAGTGACATGAAATCAAAGGAGTTTGCCTGCCTGTACAAAGCCCAGAGGTACCTGAGGTGTCCAAGCCAGGTGCTGCTTTCCCTGTCACAGAGACCTGAGATGGTGAGCAGGGCTTAGTCAAGTGAGGCCATGTTGGGCCTCATTTGACTAAAGCTCACTTGACTAAGACTCCCTGCTCCAGGCTGGGCCTCACTCCCAGCCTGGGGCAGGGAGTAACACGGTGGCTTGGGCTAGACTGGGAGTCAGGAGGTGGGAGCCTTTGCTGTCCCCAGCGTCCTTTGGGCTTGGACCTTGCCGCTGCAGTGCACAAAGACTTCTTCACCCACCTGCAGGAGCTCTTGCTCCTCGCCTGTTCCTGTGGTGCCTCACTGGAGTTTCTGCTCCACACAGAGGCAGCCAGCACCCAACTGCCTCAGTCAAGGGAGCACTGTCCCCAGAAGAAGCATCCTGCTGAGGGGGAGGATAAGCCAGACCCCCAGCACCCCAGCACTGCTGATGTATGGGTTTGCTGTGGACCCTGGGGCAGTGGGTCTCTGTCATTAAATGGTCACAGCCTAATTGCCAATTTGGAGAGCTCTGCCCTTCAACACACATTTTAGTGCATGAGCCATGGCAGTCCACAGAGCACTGCCATGGAGGGGGCTGGTGGCTACCTGGGGAGCTTTACAGACCTGAAGGGCTACCGACCCATCTGCCCATTTGGACCAGTTGGAAAAAGTGTGTGTCTGAGCAGGGGACGCAGAGACATTGTCCTCCTGCCCTGATTTCCCTATCCCCTGCTATCCCTGTGTCCCCCATCAGTGCACCCATGGCCACTGCCTGCCAGGAGGCTGCTGCAGGGATTCCTGTGCCAACAGCCAGGAGTTTGGATGGGACCAGCACTATTTAGCTGCTGGTGCTTAGTAGCCAGAGAGTTTCCATCACAGTTGTCTTTCACCGCTTCACAAAAAGGAAATTTTGTGTCTCATACAGGCAAGAAAAATGCTGGTCCTCCTGCCAGACATCACAGAGACCCAGAAGAATGTCAACACCGATGACAAGATGAAGGCCCTGCTTCTCTTCAGAAAAGAGATGGGTCATATGAACAGGAAGGAGGCCAGCCCCATTGCTCTGCAGCTGGTGGAGAAGCTCTTGCCACTCTGATGGTGTAAGGCTGCTGTGGGAGCCTGAGCCCCACTGAGAGCCAGCCACCTTGCAAGGACAGCTGCCTGTCAGTCCAGCCTTGTGGCAACAGGTGTTCCCCTCCCCTCACACCCCTGGGCTCTCCTGGGCATGGCTTCTGGGCTCTGCAGCCCGTCTCTGCATCTCTTTGACAAGCTGATGCCACCAAGTGCTGAGCTCCCTGTGCTGGGACCCAGCACAGTCCCTGTTCAAAGCCCCTGTAGGCCAAGACCTACTGGTCTTGGCCTACAGGGGCTTTGAACAGGGACTGTGGCTCCATGTCTGTGGCTGTTGATCTGGCCCACAGCTCTTGTGGGCAGAACCTGACTCACATCAGCCATGTAATGCTCAGAGAGTGCACATTGCTGAAGGGCTCCTGTCCTCCTTCCTCCCAGGAGTTCAGCCAGCTGGGAGAGCTCTCCATCTGCCTCTTTAAGGATGTGATGGTGTGGAACAAGAAGAGGCAGATGAAGAAGCACCTGCAGAGGAGCCTGATCCCACTGTTGCTCCCCATGAACAACCAGACCAGGAGCATGGCCAAGGTACTGCATCAAACCTGACCAGTGATGTGGGGAGGGGCATGCCGACACCACGGCCTGGGAGTCAGGGAAGGGTGAGGGCTGCTGGCAGTTGGGTCTGTGCCACTTCCCCTCTTTTCCTTTGACCAATCCCACCACAGCCTCACTCTGTGCCACCCACTGCAAAGTAGCATGGGGAGGCAGAGTCCCCTGCCATCCCTGATCCCCCTCATCCAGTTCTCCTCCAGGGCACCCCAGAAGAAAAGGCCCAGCACACTCCAGTCCAAATTACCCAGAGATTAAAGTGATGCTTAGGATAAATAGGGGCTATTTCCTCTATTCAGCTGTGCAACTCCTTGCAAGGGAGAAGACTTATGTGCATATTTTACAACACCACTGAGCCCACATTTTTCATTCGTTTTAAGTCTCAGTAGGTTTATGTAGCTGTGGCCATTTGGCCTTTGATCAGCCTTGCTGTTTGAAATCTCAGAGGGGCTAATAGCTCCCTGTTAGCAAGGGGGAGGAGATGAGCACTGAAACTTAGAATCACAGTCCTTGTGAACTCCTGGACCAAAATGTTTTGGAGTGATTTTTCAAGTGGGAGTTTGAATTCATGGGCTTGAAGTTTGCACTAATGTCTGTGCCTCAGCAGGGAGATGACAAATGTCAGCGAGTGAGTTGATGAAAGAAACCAGAGAAGCTCATGGGACATGGGCACACACAGCCAGTCACATCACCCAGCAAGTATCCTTCAAGAACACAGTGTTCTCTGTAAAGGAGCCCCTTGTTTGTGTTTAAAATCCTGTGCTATTGGGGCTTGGAAGAACCTCATGTAACACCCCAACGGTCCAGCCCACTGTCTTCTCCAAGCCAAGACTAGAAGTTTCTCTCAGTCTCAAAAGGAGGTTAAGTAACATGCTTAGCACTATTCTGCACCAGGAGACAACTTACAGGTACAAATGGGAGTGCTGAAAGAAGGAGAAATTGAAACAACACCTTTAAATACCTTTTCCTTAAGATAACCACGTTGAAATGTCAAAAGTTTTGAAAGTCAAATTCTAGCTGTACCAGATGTGTGTGAGAAGTGCTGCTAGTCTTGAGAGCTAGTGGTGGGCTTCTGTGGTGGTGAAAAAACTTTGTATAGTTTGGATGGCCTCTAGATCAATAAAGTGTAATGAAAACAGGTAACAAAAGGGCAGAAGACACAGTACCGTGGTGGTTTGTCGTAGTTTGGCTCCAGCCGAGAGCCAAAACCAGGACATGTTTATTTAAAGTATAAGGGTGGATAAAGGGGAAGAAAAAAAGGCAGGACTATATAATTTAGCAGTTATATAATTATATATTAAGGATTTGTGGGTTTGTGTGGCAGGGCTTTGGTGTAGAGCAGGGGCTGCAGGGGTGGATTCTGCAAGAAGCAGCTGGAAGCTTTCCCCAGGCCCACAGAGTCAATACCAGCTGGGCTTAAGGCCAGACCCATGGCTGACCAAGGCTGAGCCCATCAGTGATGGTCTCTGGGAATCACATTTAAGAAAAAATAAAATGCAAGCAGCTGATTTTGCCACCAGTGAAGGGAGTGAGAAGATGTAAGAAACTCTGCAGACACTAAAATCAGTGGGGGGGGTGGCACTCCAGGAGGTGGAGGAGCAATTCCCCTGCAGTCCATGGAGAAGGCCATGGTAGAGCAGTTGTCTCCCTGCAGCTTTTGGAAGAGGATGACGATGGAGCAGAGGTTCCCCTGCAGCCCGTGGAGGACCCCATGCTGGAGCAGGTGGAGATACATGAAGGATGTTGCAACCCCGTGGGAAGGCCACGTTGGAGCAAGCTATGGGGCAGGATGGGGCCCATACTGGGGCAGTTAGTGAAGAGCTGGAGCCCCATGGACAAGGATTCACATTGGAGAAGTTCATGGAGGACTGTCTCCCATGTGTAGGACCCCACAGTGGAGCAGGAGAGTGTGAGGAATGTCCCCTCCTGCTAAGAAGGGAAGCAACCTGTGAAGAACTGACCAAAACCTCCATTCCCATCTCCCCCGTGACACTCTATGGGGAGGAAGGGTGATAAATCATGGATAAAGTTGAGTCTGTGATAAAGGCAGGGGTGGGGGGAGATGTTTAAAGATTTGGTTTTACTTCTCATTATCCTCCTCTGGTTTCATTTTGTGTGTGTATGTAATAAATAATATTTTAATTTTGTTTTAATTCCATTTTGAGTCTGTTTTGCCTGTGATACTAACTAGAATGATCTCTCCCTGTCCTTATCTCAACTCCTAAGCCTCTCAATAGATATTTTCTCGGCTGTCCAGCTGAAAAGTGATAGAGCATCTTTGGTGGGCATCTGGCCTACAAAAAAGTACTGCATAATTCCTTTCACAGAATATTAGAAGCGGGAAAAGACCTCAAAAGATCACTCAGTCCAACCCTCCTGCCCAAGCAGGATCATCTAGAGTAGATCACATAGGAGCATGTCCACATTGGTCTTGAATGTCTCCAGAGAAGGAGACTCCACAACCTCTCTGGGCAGCTTGTTTCAGTAATCCGTCACCCTCACAGGGAAAAAATCCCTCCTTATATTCAGATGCAACTTGCTATGTTCCAGTTTGGAGGCTGAATGTCACAGGCAAGAAAGTACATCATGAATTTTCAACCACATGCCTCAACTTTAAAGCTATTATATGCAGCACAGGAAAAAATTGTGTTAGTTTTCCCAATTAAAGGCAATGGAATTGACTTCCAATTTAAACATCAGTGGTCATTTAGGTAAACAGTGTAATTCTGAGCTATATTTCATGAAAGAAGTCTACAGGTACTTTCTTTAGACTAAACAAGACTTCATACATTGAGCACAGAAAGCTTGGCCCATGCTTTCATTCTGGGGTGCTTGCACACTTTACAAGAATGCTAAAATAGTTTAGGATCTGGAGAATATGACTGTGATGGGTGAAATGCTTGCTGTTGCTGATATAAATGCATTGGAAGGTATGAGCTCGTGTAATTTTAGCTCTCCAGTTTGGGTCAGGGATGGTTTTCATTAATTTTTCTTTTTGTTTTGCTATAGAAAGATTCTGAGATGCACTGGGAATCAGTGCTGAAAACCTGGTATCTCCATGTCCTATAATTGATTTTTTCTACTCTGTCTCTGAATTATCCTGCACAAGCTCAAGGTTGGAAGTTGTCTGGGAAGTCCAGCCCAACTTCCTGGGCAAATGAGGTTGCAGCTTTTCAAGAAGGCTACAGAGTCAGGGGAACAAGGTTGAATATTTTCTGTCTTTCTCTGAAGGTTTTTCTGTGTTTTCACCCAGTGCCTGTACCTGTGAAATATGTTTTATTCTTGGTTGGAACCAGAGTGTTGTTGTTGTTGTTGTTGTTGTTGTTGTTGTTGTTGTTGTTGTTGTTGTTGTTGTTGTTTTTATCATCATAACCATCGTCATCATCATCATCGTCATGTAATCTTAATAAAATCCCAGAACATTCATTGTCACTAAAAACTGTTTTTCCAACGAGCTTCTTGGAGATCTGTCTGGTTTAAGATCATAATTCTATGCTAAATATATAGGAAAACAGTGAAAAGATGCAAGAAGAGCTTTAGAGGACAGTGTGTTCTGCAAATCCACAATTCTCATTATCTCCCCTCAGCGGTGCATCCAATCCATGACCGTCAGATGAATTGGATCTTGCATTGTGAAAGGCATTATCTTCCACAGGGAAAAAATGTTCAGGAGGCATCAAGGAGTACTCTGAGAACAAGAGCATCTTTTAAGCAACGAGTAGCTGCTGACTCACCAGAAACAAATTTTGTGGAGGCAGCTAATTTACATACCAGAACACTTTGCATTTGCAAACAGTGGCTTGCATCTACAGAGAACTGTGCAAACATCTAATCATATATCACTTACACAAACTGATTAGTTCTTTTAGCCACTTTGGACTCCTCCATTCCAAATGCAATCCAATCTGTAATCTCAATTTAACTTGTTTACCATGCACTGCAGTTGCCTGTCAGGACAGAGAAAGGGAAGCAAAAGTCCTAGGATTCTCCAAACTGCTCTGGGGAGCAAGTCATCCAGCTCCCACTGAACAGCAAGGGAAGTGGGTACTTAATTGCCTTTGAAAGCTCCTATGTTTAAATTCAATTTTAATCTCACCTACAAGAGATGGTACCACAAATTTCTGTGTTTCTCCTGAAACATTTATTTGCCACTATGAGATATACTCCAGAATTTACAAATGCCCTGAATAAATAAGGGAGAGAGGAGGAAAATAGGCTGAGGTGGGAAACTGAGACACTTGCTCTAGATTTCTGTTGACATTCTGTAAATTTAATGCTTGATTTTGCAACCCTCTTGTTAAAGGATTCTATTTTGTAGATGAAATAAGTATATTCAAAACTTTCTGTACTTTTTCATTACAAATCTTAGACCAATGAGCCTGGAAAGTTGTAAAATAAGAACACTAGATGACTACTTTTTCTTTTTAAGTTGTTAGATTGATGTTCATGTCAAGCCAAGTTAAAAATTAAGTATATTACTTTAAAGACAATCTCCTCCAGATTTTTTGAGGGAATTAGTTTGTCATCACTGGCAAATTAATTATTATAATTTATGTGGACAAAATACAAAACCATGTGAGGAATTAATATTCTTTAAAGTGTGTGTCTATGTATATTTACACATAATGTATGTCCATCAATGTTATGTTCAAGCACTGCTTCTTTCCTTTTTCCTGTCAAACTCAAACCACCAACAGGCTGCATGAAGTACTATGACACTGTGGCTTCTGTTGCTTTCTGGTGAGCTCTGCCTCTGAACAGGAGATGTACTTTTTGGAGTGACTCTGGATGGAGCACTGGACTGAGCATCTGAAGGAAAACAACACGTGAGGGACTGAAACCCTCATTTCCCCCTCCCCCACCTTGCCACCTGTTGGGGGAGAAAGGGAGAGAAATCATGAATAAACTCGAGTCTGTGAAGAAGGGAGGGGGGGGGGAGGTGTTTGGAGAGCTGTTTGTACTTCTCATCCCCGACTCTGGTCTCTCTGGGTGGTCAGGGCAGTGTCAGAAATTAGAGAGTTTCTGTCCTTTCTCCTGTGTTGAGTCTGTTGTGCCCGTGATGCTCATTGTGGAATGATCTCTCCCTGTCCTTATCTCACTCCTCAGCCTCTCCAGAGATATTTTCTGCCCCATCCAGCTGAAAAGGAAAGTGACAGAGCAACTTTTGGGGGCACTTGGCCTCCACCCAGAGTCAAACCACCACAGAAACCTAGCTAGGAACCCATAAAGGGAATGGGTAAGTCCCCAAAAGGCTCCCTTTCTTTTCTTTTATAAATATGTAGGGGGGAAAGCAAGATAAAAACCCACAACCTCAAAGGTATTTGTTAATAATTTTCCTTTATCTGTTACCTTGCCTAATGCAATGTACTAAAGTAGTTATCCTAATGTTAACATTAAACAAAAATAAGCAGAAATCTGTTCTTGTTACCTTCTAATTGCTTGCTGAGAACCAATCAAGCTCCCCATCATGGGAATTCAAGACAGATTAACATTTTAAAATTTCACTACCTTTGTTTTTACATATAACATTTGGTTACTTTGTTAATGAACAGTAAAAAAAAGGATTGTCAAATTTGGTTTAAATGTCAATATCTGACTACTACCATTCTGATTATTTGATTATTTCTGGACAGAATATTTACATGATCTTGTGTCACATTTTGAGATTGCTTTTGTCAGCACTACTGGCTAAAGACAGATGCCTTCCAAATCTCAGAGAGGTTCCTCTAAAGCTTCTCCAGAGAGCCCCAACTCTCTCAGCTGTCTTCATAGAGGAGGAGCTCCAGCCCCCAGATCATCCTCATGGACCTCCGTGAGCCAAGATTGTCAGTGATCAGTTGGCTAAGTGGTATTTTAATATATAAATATTTATTTGTGACTGCTAAAACCTCTTTTGACTGAGTGCTGGTCTGTCTTGCTTTGTTAGAAACCCAGTTTTGTTGTATTCCAGTGCAATCTGACCTCTGGAGCCAGGCTGGTGACTACTGCCTTGATTTCTGAGATGAGAAGGACTGCTTGGGGGTTGTGAGCTGTTCTTTAATGCTTAGCTTCCCCTCTTTAGAAGTCTTGTTTGCTTCCTGATGAGGAATAGGAAAACATTTTAAATTTCAGGAACATGTATGATACAAAACCTATTTTCTGCTCAGCTCCACTTACAGCTATAGGAAAATAATAAAATACTTAAGTGGAGGAAAATTGGGACCCTTAAAGTCTTATTAGAAAAATATTTTTCCAAACCCTTAATACAAATAGTCAGGTTAAACAGACATTTACTCTGAGTGTTGCTGCATGTAGCTGTTTTTATGAAGCTATTTTGATCCTCCTGAATACTACACACAGAAGAAAGCATCCTCATTTTGTTAGTTACTACTTATGAAAACGACTTTATACATCTTATTTATAACCTAAATGTAGAGTTGTGACTTTATCTTGATTGTTATACCCTATTGGAGTAAAAATACAGTGACACTGAAGCAGCAATAGAGGAAAAGTCCTGTGGTTTCTGTAGGTAGCTATTGCACTCTATTTTGCTGGGTTGGCTTACAAGACAAAAATGTTCATTCTTTACTTGTGTGAACAGCCAACTGTAGCAGCAGTGACGTCTGTAACTGGATTTCATTATGGAAATTCAGCTAAAAAGGGCCACAGGCACAAAAATCCATTAAAATGTTTCTATTGCTTTACATATTCTTCTGTGATAAAAATAGCCCTATATTTGAATTTAAGAAGCTTTAGCCTAAAGGGTAGCAGATGGATATTAAGGAGATTATAATAAAGAAGGATATTATAAAAAAAAAAAAAAGGCAGATGGGGGAGAACCATTCTTTCATATTTAGGGAAACCATTTGCAGTAGCAAAAATTCTATTCCAGAAACCTGATCTCTTTCTAGGTAATCAATAATGACTTGTTGATTCTTTACATTGCCACATGAAGGCCTGATACAAGAACAGTCTCATTCCTTAATAAAATCCTGCAAATGGCAGCTGATGGGACACTTGCATTGTTGTCACTGTAGCAATGTAAAATGCATCGAGTGGCTGCTGTGCCTGAGCATATTTCCAAATAAACTGCAAATGCTCTTTGGCTAATTAAGAGTTTGGGACACATCAGGCTGGCTTGCCATATTTGCATGGAGCAAGGAAAGAAAAGCAAACTGGACCCAGCAGTTCCCAGAGTTGTCAGACCAAAACGTTACGGTGTACAGGGTCAGGACTGCAGCCAGCTACCCAGGGTCAAGTAGTAAAACGGTACTTTACTGCTGCTTAGAAATTGGAAAGGCTTTCAGCACTCAGGTGTGCTGTGTCCTGCAGCCTCTGGCCTTTGGAAAGGGATTGCTTTGGGTTGCAGGGATTGCTGCATCGACTGGGAGTCTGTGATGAAGGGCAGAACAGCTGACAGGGAGGGAAAAAGAATTCACATGTGCCTCATCTGAAGCTCTCTGGTGTGCTGGGTTTGAGCAGCCCATTTAAGTCTGATGGGATTAGCTAGCTCAGTTGCAGGTCTTAATAACTGAGAAGGGTTAAACAAAGAGATGAATGCTGCAATGCCTAAATGTTTTTGGCATGCCTTTAATGTGAAACCTTTTCATGTGAGTTACACCTTCAGAATTCAGATCTCCATAGGCTCCCTTGGAGTGTTGTGCTTCCCTTTCTGTCCTAATTACCTTTCTCAGAGTGAGGTTGTGCCTCTGTGTTAGTGGAGTGGGATTTTTTAATGCAGTGTTGTATTTATATATATATATTTATACATATATGGAGAGAGTCAGACTCAAGTCTTTTGTTCTTGGCACTCACCATATGCTACTGTTTAATATTTAATCAGCCCCACCTCATCAGAAACACTGCTGGCCTCATTAGATAATTAATGGTTGCCTGAGTCTCATTTGCTTCAGTTGATACATCTGCAGCCAGTAATTAGAGCAGGAGTTTATTAGTTGCACTGGCTTAGTTTATTTGTGAAACAATCTCTCCTTTGATTGAAGCCGCTGGGATTGGCATATGTGGACAGCCTGCCTCCCTGTTCAGTAGGGCTCTTTTGTTTACATTTTTGCTACAGTTTTGCAACACTGCACATCCTGGCAGTCCTAGGAACAGTTGGTGGTGAAGATTTGCCTTTTATAATTTAGAAGATAATTGGGTAATTCAGTGCAGTAAAGCTACTGCAAAGCAATTCTGTAACTTTGGGGAGGGGTGAGGAGGAAAATCTGGCAGACAATTTGTTCATTTATAGTTTTTAGGGTTTTTTAATTATTTTTCAAACATCTTAATAAAAGTTCTGGATCTGTGAAGGATATAGAATGATGTGTTTGGCAAGCTTTTAATTCACATTTTTTCCTTTGCTATATTAGCTGAAATCAAACCAGTATTCTTAAAAATTGGTGAGTGATGACACACCAGTATCGGTAACCAGTCCTCTGTAATGAATTACAGTGTTAAATCTCTCTCCTTGGTCTGTCTCCTCATTTGCAAATGTATAAAATCTACTGTGATATTTTCTTCTGGCCCTGTGAATTTATGACAAGTCCCTCGCTGAGTAGTCTAAAGGAAAACCTTTAAACAGTTGACTATATTAAAATAATGAGATGAATTGTGCCTGCCTCAGAGAAAACACAGAATCTTGTCTCATCAGGATTCAGTCTCCGAAAGATCTTTTCCTATCGTTACGCTTCAGGTACAACAGCAATCCTGATTAAGAGGGTTTGTTTTCTCTGACAAAGTAAGCCTCGTAGCTGTTTCTCCTCCTCTTAAACAGGTTTCTGTACCAAAGCTTTGCTGGGCAGAAGTTTGAACAGGGAGCTTGTTCCCTCCTTGTTACTTGTTTACATCTTGCATATTTGCTGAACACCTTGCCTTGGCATTGCCTTTGTGTCTATAGGTATTGCTGGATTCAGCTCCAGGATGACGTGTGTGTGTTGAACAGCACCTTGGAATGTGATGCAAGCATTAACACTTAATGTTGGGTAGAGATCTATATCAAATTCAATTATCTTTACCACCATGAACAGAAATGGAAAAAAAAAATAAGGTGGATTTTTGGTTTTTTTTTCTTTGCATTGTTATTCTCCAAAGGGCCAGATTAGTGAGTCGGCACTGATTTTTCTTTGTGAGAAAGGGTAAATCAGTCTGTTAACTCTGCTGTTGCCTTCAATAAGTATTAAACTGGAGTGAATATTTCTGGTTAGCTCTTGTTCTAAGATTAGCATGTCAGATCTAGCTGTCCTTGCCTGTGTGCAAGAATTCCTGCAATTAAGCCTTATTTCTTTTATAGTACCTCTGTCTCCAGCAGTGCATGTGATCCCAAAAGCTGCTGTGCTCTGGGATGTGCTTTACTGCTGCTTGCTGTCCCTTCTATAAGCAGGGGAAGGCTGTTTCAGAGCTTTCAGCATGACAGTGATTATTGCCTTGAGCCTTGCTGCAAGAGAGAGAAATTGTACTCAAAATTTAAGTTACACTTTTTTTTAACCTGTGTGCAAACCAGGTAAATTACCACAGGTTGGAAGAGCCTCAGCCTCTAGAGGCCTGGGTTAAAATTAATCCTTGGTGAGGTAGTTAGTTAAAGATATAAACTGTGTGAAAGACTTGAGACCACTAATTCCCCACCCTTGTTCTTTTAGTGTAGGAGTGTAGTGCCTTTAGGTGTCTTTCCTGTGAAGTCTTCTTGCTGTTATTGTGGGTGGTTTTTTTATTGTTTAGTTTTCTTCCTACTTTGTGAGCCACACTTCGTACTGAGCCCAGCTACCCCTCTCACATGGCTGATTTATTTTTTTTTTTCTTTTCTGATTTGTTTGTGATTTAACCTGGGAGGAGCTAGAATTCATGCCAACTACATCTTTAAAGGAATGTTACTAGGCAGACTGGCTTCACAATAGGAAGGATGGTCAGTAAGCGATAGTTTTACTACAGCTCCAAGCAATGTTTTCTTATCAATCTTCAAAACATTTAAAAGTTCTTTCTTTTAGTAGATAATCCTTTATCATGCCTCTGTGGCTCCACTTAGCCCACACTGGCAGATTCAGTGTGTTTTGACAGTTCTGACCTGATGAAAAAGCCTGTGCTATGTTTGTAATTGATTGTACCCATAAATGACTCACGGACTCTATTTTGTTTCTGTTGTTCACTGTGTCACTTGAGCTTTTTGTTTGTGTTTCTCTGGTTCGATTTCTCCACAGTGAGAAGAGCTTTGCAGAAACAAGTTTAGATTCTCATTCATAAGGTGTTGTTGTGCTGCCTCTGGAAACAGAGAAGGATGGAGAGACAGCTATCAGCATTTTCTGAGCAGAGCAGGTCTAATGATCGCTGAATGTACTCCGTGGGGGTATGCACAGGCACCCTGGGCATTGCTTCCTGGAAACCTGGATCAGACTGGTTAATGAGCACTGCTTCCTTCAGACATTTCTGTCTTTGTTTTTGGTCAGGAATGATGTCCTGAACTCTAGTAATGGTTAACTTTTACTTTACCATATCACTGGTACTGGGGTATCTACAAAACCACAGCTGGATTCCAGATGGCAACACTATATGTGCCTACATGACTACTTTCAGTGTGCACCTGGCTAGGACTGTAGGATTCTCTTCTATCACCTCTACTGCTTCATGGATTTTATTTAATTGAACCATTGTGTGTTTCCTAATTTTTACAAACCCCAAATGTTCCAGTACTCCCAATATCTTGTGAACGGTGTTTTAAATGCCAGATTTTTGAAGGCTGATCGCTTAATCACAGAATCACAGAGTGTCAGGAGTTGGAAGGGACCTCAAAAGATCATCCAGTCCAACCCCCTTGCCCAAGCAGGATCATCTAGAGTAGATCACACAGGAACGTGACCATGTTGGTCTTGAATGTCTCCAGAGAAGGAGACTCCACAACCTCTCTGGGCAGCCTGTCCCAGTGTTCCGTCACCCTCACAGTGAAAAAGTTCCTCCTTATATTGGGATGGAACTTTCTATGTTCCAGTTTGGAACCATTTCCCCTTGTTCTATCACTGGCCATCACTGAGAAGAGCCTGGATCCATCCTCCTGACACTCACCCTTTATATACATTTATAAGCATTATTGAGGTCTCCCCTCAGTCTCCTCCAAGCTGCAGAGACCCAGCTCCCTCAGCCTGTCCTCAGAAGGAAGATGTCCACTCCATCATTCCCAGACCTCCAAAACAGTATTTGGGTATTTAATTTCCTAAGATGCCTTCAAAAAGAAAACCCCAGTTTTATTTTTGAGTCCTTCCTAAACCCTAAGGTTTGTTTATAGTTTGTGTTAAGGATTGCTTTTATTAGCTTTACAGGACCCACAGCACTGTGCCTGTATTCAGTTATATTGGGATATTTTCCCACCTTGGTCTGATGAAATGATGAAGTCAAAGGCAAGAGCATATGCTAACTGGTTCTTCAGAAAACCAAATGTCCTTTTCTTTTTTTTTCTTTTTTTTTTTCCTCCTCCACTGACTTAAACTTTGTCTGGCAACTTACATTTGCACACCATGTCTTCAGATCTGGAAACTGTTATTCACCCATTTTATCCAACCCTAACAGGAGGATTTACAAGACTAGAAAACCATTCTTAAAATTTCATTAGGAAAAGAAAATTTTCCAGACTACTGCAGTCTGTTAGAAATGTCATTTAAAGTAATTTATAGATGAAACCTATTCCCACAAGCTAAAATATAAGAGAAATTTAGCTGACATACCATATAATAGTGAGACATTAGAACACTCACTACGTCGATTACAAAATGATGAAAGGTTACAATAAATCTCTCTCAATGTACCTTTTTTCCCTTAAAACATTCTAATTCCATTGTTGTCAGGTTTATATATTCAGAGCCTATCTCCCCTCAGTAATCTCAGGCTCGCCATTCTCTCCAAGGAAGACAATTATGTTAGTTCCAAATAAGGGCTCTTTGATCTCTTTTTATTCCTCCTTTGTTTCTGCACAATGAGAGTGAGAGGAACTCAATTAAAGTGACTTAGTCTAGTCTCTTGACAGAAGTTGTTACAAGGAAAGGGTTTGATTCTCTCCTCAGTTCAACCAGTGTTTTGCCAGTGTAGCTACACTGACACTATCAGAGTTGCATTGATGGAAAGCTGGTATAATGGAAGAAGGGATCAATCCTGAAGTTTCTCCAGATAGCCCATTGGAATGAACTACCACTTTTTCTCTACTGAATTGAAAGAAATTTAATTGGCTTTTGAAGTAGGCTATTCAACAAGAGATAACCAAACTAAAGGTGACAACATTTTTGATGAAGAGATCTGTGTTTGTGGCAAAACTGTCATTTGCATTAATTAATATCTGGTAATCCTGTAGCAGTACATTTTCAAAATAACGTGCCCATGGCTGTCACTGGTGCTAGACCTCAAAGCAGGAGTGTTACCCAGATTTTTTTCACACTAATGTGTGAAACCCCCTTATTATGCACCATGTGTTAAAGGTTTCATTTTTGAGAAAAGGTATAAATTTCAGGTTGTTCAGCTTTTATTTTCACTCCAGATAATATTCACCATCCTCAACATATATTTTTAGGTCTTAAGTCAGACTGTCTGTTGTAAAATCCAAAGATTTGCTAGAGCCTGCAGGGATTATGAACACTTGGTAATTACTTTTAAAAAAGAGATTCAATTGATAAAATGGAAATCTTAAACATTACTATGTGTGTTGCTGTTCAGCAAGGTCAGGACAGAAAAAAAAATCGCTGGAAACTTTGACTATTGCAGTGAAAATAGAATAGATAGGCTCCTTATGCTTTGTGAAATGCAGTGATAGGTAATTAGTGCTATAAATACCTGCTGTGGTTTTGCATGCTATTTGGCTTTCTGCTGTTCAGATATTTGGATATTAATTTGGATATTAATCAGAATCTAGGCTAGTGGAATATATTTTTGGGGGGGAGATTTATAAAGTAAGCTTTTGGTGAAATAGGTCTTAGCCTGCCTGGTGAACCTAATCTTTCCAGCTTGCTTTTATTTAGATTTGAGGATTTTGAGTGCATGGTGGTTTTGTTTGGTTTTGTTTGTTTTTGTTTGTTTTGTTCACCCAATTAAAAACTTTTATTTGCACATGTGCCCCATTGTATTTAGACAACACCATCTCTGTTAATACTATAACAGATATCAAATACTACTTTTCCTTTACTCCTTTTATTTTGAGACATTGTTTCCACACTCTGCAAAGGGCTTTTGTCTGTCACTGTAGTTACATCATGCTCAGTTGTACACCAACATTATTCATACTATAAGGCTGCTGTGGAGTTTGTGGTCCTCAGGTTCTCCAGCTTACTAAAGGTTCCCTGTCAAGTCCTATTTGGAAAATCATCTGATTTGGCTTCCTTTCATTTCTTTCAGGCTGCACTGCGTGCAAACTCTTCAAAGCTGGTTTACCCCTTTACCCTCAGAGGTGAGAGAAAAACAGATCATAGAGTCAGGTTAGGTACTGTCTCCTAAGTGATTTCTCCTTTCAGCCTTCCCACTCCTCTGTCTGCATCTATATCCCACCCCTGGGGTTAACCCCCTCCTTTCCAAATATCATCTAGTCTTAAAGCAGCATTACTCAGCTTTACAAGGCTGCCTATCTTGACAAGAGTCAGGATAATATTTTTGACACTATATTGTAGTAATAGTGGAAGTTTCCATCAGAAGATCTCAATAATACTGACCTTGTTTTTCTGAAATCATTCTTCCACTTTTCTAATGTTTCAAAGACTATTAGATTTTAATAGATGACCAAAAAAAAAAAAAGACTATTTCACTCAAGGCTATTTTCCCTGTCTGTAACAGGAGAACAGTAGGCCAGTATGATTAAAGGACAGGAAATCTGACAGTGAAAAGTTCAAGGGGTATTGGTGTTTTATATGGCTTGTGACATTCAGGATCCAGAGCATCACATATTAAAATACAGCTGTGATTGAAATGTAGGATACAGGTAGCAGAGATATTTATGATTTTTTAAAAATTATTTAAAATGGAATCAGTCATCATTGTGAGTGTTTGGGGAAGTGAGGGAACTTCCCTGTACTCCTATCAGTTCTCTTCCTGGATGTTCTCACCCAACCTTCAGCATCCTAAATCCTGGGGCCAGGTTATATGAGTCCCACCTTCAAGAGAAGCTCTTGGGAGCAAAATTTGTGTTATCTTAGCCAAGGATTTTTACCCAGCTTGAGCAGGCTTGTGCTCTCAGCCTGCTCAGAACTCTGATTTATTCAAACTGTTCCATGAACATATTTATTTTGCCCCCAACTTTAGGATGAAAAATACTTGTACATTTTCTGTGGCAAATATTTGTCTACAGAATGAAAATATTCTAATGACAGTCCTTTAAGTGGCTTGCATACTAATTATCTAATTCATTAGCTTATAAGTAAAATCCAGGGTGAGAGATTGCAAACTTTCAGAAGTTTGCATTTTCAGTAGGGCAGGGAAGTTATTTGCTTGCAGAGATCTGAATATGATAATATGTAATGCTGAAGTGAAATATTAAGACCTTGTGCATAGCAGAAGCATTGCCCTGTGCTAATTCTTCACCACTGATTTAAATGGAAAATACCATCCTAAAAATGATGATGAGGAAAAATGTGAGTTCTCATACTCAGTTCTGCATATGTTCTTCCATATGCCAACAAGATAAGCTAGGTTAAAGTGAAGCCAAGACATCATTTTGTACCCAGTTAATTCTGTTTCTACTCATTCACCTGAGTGGGGTGTATCTGGCTCTGTCCTTTATTTTTATATGCTGTGCACAATGTAGGTAGTACTACAGGAACATCACAAATCCTTTTAGTCATGTGTAGCCTCACATGTATTTGGGCCTTACTATACTACAGTTTTATCCCCTTCACACATACCTTTGGTTTTAACAGGCTCTCAAGAGGAGGTTTATCTTAAGCTCAGTGTGAAGTGGAGGTCTAAATTCTGAGCTGTCTCTAAATCAATTCACTTTTCCCTGGTAGAAGGAGTGCCATTCATGCCTATAGTGGAGATAGTAGTCTTCTCAATATTAGTTAAGTGTTTCATCTGTATTTATCTTATTTTAATTCAACAGTTCTAAAATACTTCTCAGAGTAATCAGGTATGACAGTGCTGGGGTTAATTAACAGTTGGTATGCTGCCAGCAGCTTCCCTGTGATGGTATTGATGATGATACTGATCTTATCTGATGTGCTTTGCTAGGAAAAAATCCTCTAGAAAGAAGCAAAGGCATTATGATATGAATGTGTAAGGACGGTAGGTGTCCTTCCTGCTGTTTTATGAATGTGTCTGAAGGATTTCCTTTGTGAGCAAGAACAGAAGCTGAGCCTAACCCTTATCTGTATTACACCACAAAAATCTATCTTCAGATGACATCACTTGTCTTAAAACCACAAAGCAAAGAAGTATAAAAAAACCCCCAAAACTCATCTTACTGATTGCCCTGAAGTAGTATCATCCATGTGATTTTGAAGGTCGCTTGCTGTGTGACGACTTGAGTGGTTACTATCCATGGGCTGTGGACTTGCCATATCTCAAGTTCCAAATTGTCAGCCACTTGTGTAGGCTGATATTTATGAGATACATACTGAGGTCTTTGTTTTATGAATTTGGAAGCTCTGCACTGTTTGCTTGAGGTGCAGCAGCCTGAGACATGTTAAGGAAGGTTATGCCTTGCCACTGTTTGCTTTTTCAGTGTAAGGGGGTTTTGTTTTGTCTTCCTCCCACAGACAGTATGGAAAATACAGTGTTAATAAATCCTTGAAGAACTTACAAAATGAACTACAAAGAAGTCTCACAGATCTACATCATTGTGGTAAATGTTTGTCATACCTTCAGGAGAAAAAGGAGAAAAAAAAAATAAATTCCACGTGTGATATTAGAAGAATCCATGTGCCCCATGAGGTCATTTCTTAAGAACCAGTGGTGAGTAGATTTGCCAAGGCACATGTAAGATGGTGTTCTTTTTCCAGTGTTCAAAGACTGTCTCCAGTATTAACCAGTCTAACGTAAGTGGTCTGAAAATTTACACATTTTTACACAGTGGTAATGGCTTTTCATGTAGCCACCCATCAGATCAATATACTGTGCTCTGTATTTTCAGAGACAGGTGAAGGAGTCCTGTCAGACTACTGGAGTGTTGCTGCTCAGCAAACTAGGATGACAAGTCAGTGCACAAAGGCTTTTGGCTAAGTGTTAAGCATGGATGCTTGATAACAATTAGAATCCATGCTATTGCTGTGCTGTTTTCACATCCCTATGAGTGAATGTTTTTCAAGTGTTTGAGTTGTATCTGTCAGGTCAGTGCTTTCCAGTTGAAAATGAATTTTTAAAAAATATTTGTATTTTTCTAAAGCATTTGGAATTTCAAACTGTAACCCAATTAAATAAGGTGCAAGAATTTTCATTGAAAACTGGGAAAAAATATTAAACTTTCTTGGGATTTGTGTTGCAAGTATTCCTGATTATGAGCTGTTGTGGTTCATCCCCAGACAGAGGCTGAACACCACAAGCCGCTCCCTCACGCCTCAAATGGAGAGAAAATCAGACCAAGACCCTGGGATTGGGATAAAGACAGTTTACTGATAAACACTTTGAGGGGAACAAAAGACACAGCCAGTGATAACACCGGGTACTTTACCAACCCCCCAGAAGCTGACACAGACCACCTGCACCAACACCTGCCTCTGCCCCCCACCCCCTTTTATAGGGCTTGAGTGATGTCAGGGGGTGTGGAAAAGAGGTTGACTCAGCTTGTCTGTGCTGGCTGCTTGGGAAAGTCTGGCCAGAACCAAGACACAAGTTCAGCATTTCTGTTGTCTAAGACTAGTCTTTATGTGCCTGAAATTGTTTTGTTGTCTTTTTAGCTTAATTTTTTTTGTTGTTTTTGCCTTTGCATGTTTTGTCATTGTCATAATTTTATTTCCTTGTAACTTGCTGCTTCTGCTTCTTCAGTAACTTCTAGATTTTTTTTTTCTTGAGCATGGGATCAACCATGTTAGTGTTTTATTGTAAGCTAAGCAAAATATCCCTGTATTCTGACATTTCACTTTCAAAATTAAGCTAATCTCATACATTAAACTAATAGGACAGGCTAAGTTCATTCAAAATTACCTGGTTTGATTTTGAAAATGAGACTCATTCTGCAACACTGAAGAATTTTTGAAAAATCAAAACAAACCCCAAAAAACTGCTTTCAGCTCCATCTCCAGCTAAACACTGAACTACACTGTTCTGGTGATTCTGTATGATTCTGTTACTTGGTGAACCTAGTTCTATTCATGCAGGAAAAAAATCTAGAATTGATGGCATCACTGCTAAGAATTCACCTGTTAGAGTGAGGTCAATGAGAAAAAATCCTTTTACCCCATTTTATTTTTTTTTTTTTTTTAGAAAATAATTCTTTATACAAGTAGCAATTATATTAGCCTACAACACAAGTTCCTGGCCTAGCTGTTTTGATTTTACAAACTACAAATAGTATAGCTTGACAAATAGTTGTCCAAGTACTGCTTAGTGATTATTTTACAGCAAAAATTAGGGCCAAACTGGTTCTCCCTCATTATGATTTAGGACTCTTCAAAGGACTTACAGTCTGAAAACTAAACAAATACCACTGAAATACCTTGTCAGTTTTAATTCTTAATTCTTTTAATTTTTAACTAAGCAATGACAAATCTGTATTTGATAAGTGCTAGTTGGGTTAGATGATGATGAAAATTAATAATAAAAAGTCTGATGTTAAAAAGAAATTTTTTGAGCTCCAATATCTCTGCCATTCCATTCTTTTGATGTGGAGAAATGCCATTCTGTATTATTTCTTTCTTTACAAAATAGAGGGAAAATCTATCTTAATCTACTTTAATCTTCTTGAATTCACAATGGTGTCAGGGGTGCAGTTTAACCCAGTACTTGTGTGAATGCATTGGTCCCTGCACTTTGTTCTTGTGTGAGTGCTTCTTATCATGTCAGTCCTGGATCCCTTTCTCCCATTTGGGGGCTGTTACTTCTCTGTGCTGTGCTGGTCGTTGCTCAGGTACTCCTCAGATATTGTGGGAGTGTTGCTCTGTGTGCTTAAAGGGGGTCCCACAGTGTGGGCAGGCCTTTTGGGGGTGTATGAAAGCTCATCACATCTCAGGGTGTGGAGCAACCAGTACAGAGATGAAAGCTGTGTACAATGTAATTGATGTTGAAGGTAGTATTATCAGGGTGCTTAATGCACCCAATTACAAACAAGAAAATTGAAAGTATTTTGGGGAGTTATAGCAATTGCCTTGAAATTGTTACACTTTGTGCTTTCTTGACTAGAACAGTGGTACAGCCTGACCACAGGCCAAACTCTGTTCTGTTCCTGGTAATTTTGTTGCCAGCAGTGACCTCGGTAGTCAGTCAGGCCTGTTAGGAGCTTCTTTGTTGCCATGGATAGCTTCACCCCTATGCTTCTTGTTTCAAAAAGAAATCATATTTGGTGGCACTTTCTGCCCCAGGATTTCCGTACGTAGTTGCCTGTATATTTGTGCAGAGCATGACACTTCAGAGCTCTTTGGGTAATGCTGTTACTTCCATGTAGAAATATTTTTCCAGTTAGTGGTTTTGTATGCCTAAGCAAAAACTTACAGATTTGAGAGGGAAATTATTAAGGATGACATTGACCAGACTTGAGCTTTCCTTCAGAGGTGTTTTTGCATGCAATTATCTCATTTGTTTTAGGCATTGGTGTTACCATCCATTATTGTATAGTCTATTAGCACTGTTGTTGGTCTCCAGTCAGTCTGGATAAGCTGGCTAAATAAAACATACCTGAAATTCACTTATAAAGCAAAGGGTTTGGTTGTAGTTTGCTGTATGACTTCTTGGGCCCTGAATTTCTTGGAAGAAGTCTTGNTAAGCTGTAATCAGAGAAGAAAACTTCTTTTGAGAAGTTTCTCAAACTTCATTAGCAAATTAAGTATTTACCTTTTTAGTTGCAAACCTCCTCTGTTGCAAGGTCAGTAAAGAAGAAATTTGTTTGACAGGTTCTTTTTTCAAGTTTGGGTTGGGTTTTTTTGTCTTAGGGATATTTTCAAGAAGATGGACAGGACAGAGTTTTATTTGCAAGTTTAGTCAAGAGTGAGTGATAAGCTGGCTAAATAAAACATANCTGAAGCAGCTATTTAAGATTTGATGTTTTAGGTAACTGAGGTACATATAACTTTACATAGGAGTTTGTTGTGGTAAGCTGTAATCAGAGAAGAAAACTTCTTTTGAGAAGTTTCTCAAACTTCATTAGCAAATTAAGTATTTACCTTTTTAGTTGCAAACCTCCTCTGTTGCAAGGTCAGTAAAGAAGAAATTTGTTTGACAGGTTCTTTTTTCAAGTTTGGGTTGGGTTTTTTTGTCTTAGGGATATTTTCAAGAAGATGGACAGGACAGAGTTTTATTTGCAAGTTTAGTCAAGAGTGAGTGATAAGCTGGCTAAATAAAACATACCTGAAATTCACTTATAAAGCAAAGGGTTTGGTTGTAGTTTGCTGTATGACTTCTTGGGCCCTGAATTTCTTGGAAGAAGTCTTGGAAACCAAGGATTTTGTTCTTTCCATGTTTCAATCATGCAAAGACTCAGAATGCTGTAGAATATTTCAATATCTTAGGGACCTTGGTGCCAACATTAACTAGGCAAACAAAGGAGGTGATGAGCCCACAACACAGAAATGGATTAGATTTGAGTCATGTTTTAATATCTTCTTTGAGCTGCTCTGTTTTGTGATATTGGTGTATACCATCTGCATTTTTGTTATAACAAGCTGTGCAAAACAACAAAAATATCTTGACAAGAAGATATATGATGTACATCCCTTTACAAATTTAGTTTAAAATAAACATACTTCAGCTCTAAAGGAACGTTTTCTTTAAGAATATCCCTCCCTCTAATTTTCTTAAGTGTAAGAAAATGAGCTCACTTTTTGCTCAAACATACGGTACTTTATCAAACTTGTATATAAATTACTTGATTCTTTATACTGCTGATATTCTTCCAATTGTTTTAATAGACCATAAAAATGGTAATACTGTGGTAAACCATTAAATGCTTAGCCATTTAGCCCAGCAGTATTCCTTGTTTAATAGTTTTACTCATTTAACACTTACGATTTGTAACAGAGTAAATCTAATTTTAAAGTAGGTTGAGGAAGTTAAACCACCTCTGGGGAATAAATCTACACTCCCTTACCTGGAGGGCAATACTAATTGCTATCCAGACCCAGAACAGGCTCAAATGAAGTCAAGCTCCAAGGATTACTAATGAGTGAGGCTTACATTGTATGAGCTAAAAGTCTTTGAATGCTATTTTTTACTTGAGAAACTGGATGAACAAAGTCTGATAAAATCCATGCAGTCAGTAGACTGCTGGTGCTTTTAAGCATTAGTAATTATCAGCCTTCCTCCTTGGGATGTTAACGATAGTGGTTTGACCTTACTCCAGCATCCCTATCTAAATGTATAACTTAGCCATCAGTTTGCTTTAAATCAAGTACTAAATCTGTCTTAGTGCCATTTCATATGGATATTAAAAAGACATCAGGGTCTACTTGGCTGCTTTTGTCAGCTAAATCTTGGGCAATTCTGTGAATAAATTAGTGGATGAAACTGACCTTTTAAAAATTTATTTTAGATTTTATAATTTTGCACTGGCCTAAAGAAGAGCACACCTCTGTTTATTTCAGTGCAGATTTATTTCAATGCTATTCATAGTTGTTGCTGCTATTGTTTTACATGATCATATCAATGGCAAGGCAAGAGAGTTGCTTTTTGAGACCTTTCTATCAGTTTTCCAGTGCTCACTTACAAATCTTGAGTAAATTCTATTCTGAGGATGCCCTTATTTTTTCACCTTCAGTTTAGCTCCCTTTTTTTTCCAATACATGGGAATGGAAGCATCCAGATTTATTAAAAACTTTAGCAAGCTGCATTTAGACCTTTTCAAAACCAAGTGTGAAATTGTTTGCAATGATTAGCTAGACAAGCGCTAACGATGAATAAATCATAACACAAAACACTTTGCAGGGCATAAAAGAATGGAAGAAAAAAAAGATTATTCCTCTTTTAATTCCCTCATTTAAATCCTGTTCAAGCCCAGAGGGTTTAATAGGTACTTAAGTGGTGCCCCAGAGAGTGTGACTGGAACTTAGAGGGTGCAAATTCCTTCATCTGACTTTCTGCTGTGGCTGTATCTTGCCCCCAATGGCCAACCTTAGTAAAACCTTGCTATTTTATTTGAATAATGAAGCCTTGGAAAATCCAGCAAGTACGTGGAAATCAGAACTAGGAGGAGACCCTGGAGGATTTTTAACCTAAATAGAAGAAGCTGTAGCTCCAGCTCTGAAAGCTGTTAATGTTTCACTATTCTTTCTTTTTGCCTCTGGGATATTCCTGAAACGTGTGCATCTTCTGTTTTATGAGATGTACTTGGCTTCCTTAGATGTAGAGAGAAACAGGAGGAGGTGGACGATGGCATGGCCTCCAGCACTTTGTTTATGAGAACATCCTTCTAGCAATTTTATGTCTGCATGAGGTAGAAGAATTGTTTCCAGTCTGCCCTTGAGCTGTGGATCAAGCATTTTACTTCCTCTTACTCTTTTTTGCTTTAAAATTTTATATTCATTTCCAGAGTCTTTAAACAGATGAGATTTTTGTCATTTGTAGTGGCTCAAGCACTTTCAACTCCTTTTCTTTTTTTCTCTCTGTGTTTCAGTTGATTGAACTAGCATTGTGCATTTCTTTCTCTGCAAAATAGCTCTCCTGAAACCAGGCCTAGTGTGTTATCTCTTCTTCATGGCACCTGTAGGGCAGAGATGTGGTGCGGTTGTTGCCTCAAACTGCTTTTCTTATAGCTTAACCTAATGAAATGGGGCTGATTGGTCTGTTAACCAGAACTGGGTTCTCAGGCTGCATATAAGATTAGCCAGATTTCTGGCTAGCTCTCTCCTATGAGAAAGGCCATATTTACCTGCTCCTTCTCCAGTTGATAAGGTCTGAAAAATCCTCATATTCCCTAAAAACCCCCAAATCGATCCAAAACCCCCTGACAAAACCCCAAGAAGAAATAAACCCCCTCATTCCTATAATGTTTAATTTCCCCCACTCCTCTCCCCTCCCTTTCCCCCCATGGGGAAGTAACCCAGCAAGCCATCCCAGCACTGGTTGCCACCCAGTGCACCTTGAGCTCCCCAGCTCAGGGCTGAAAGCCTTGAAGGTCGGCAGCGCTGCTTGTGTGCTGAGCTCCATATCTGCATTGACACCCACAGCACTACACTCCAGAGCTGCATTTGTTATTAGAAATTAAATACTGCCTTTTGCAAAGTTGCCATCTTTATTTGTTAATAAAAATTATCATAATTTGTTTCTGTGTTGTTGGTTTTGTCCTTGTAGACAGGCATTCTGTCTGTGATGAGGATTTACAGGTATGGCTCCGCTGGAGCTGCTTTTCGAGTGGCCTGTTCGTGCTGGGTTTACTTCATATAACACAACAAAGGAAAACCTGTTGCTCAAACAACAATCTGTCATTGGCTGGTAATGCTGATTCCTGAACAGTGATGATGATATAGAATGCTGCCTCGTTTATTGTATTGCTAATTTATAGAAATACATTTCTTTATCCGTTGAGTGCTGCAACACATACAGGCAATTCACTCGTAACTTGTGTTATTAGCTCTTATCCATTCACGACAATTTGCCAAAATAATTGCCTCAGCCACAATGACCTTGTTATGTGATGTTTCTAAGATGTGCAACAATTTATTTCTTGGTGTAGCTTTCCTGTTCAAATTAGCATAATTTCTTCCTAAAAACAACCTGATCTGACTCCTCCATTCAGCAGTAGCATAGACAGAAATTGTTTCTGCTGGTTTTGCTTTGTTATTATTTTGGGTTGAGTTTTTATTCTCCTTTGGAACATAACTAATGATTGATTAGGAGGTACTGTTGCTGTATTGGAGTAATGCATTTTTTTGCAGTGTACTTCTGTAAGAACTGCTTTTAGATACCAGTGTCAGAGGGAAATTTATAATGAGGAGCACTTTACTGCAGGGTGTGTTTTTTTTTTTTTAATAATTTTAAAATTAGTGCAGATAACAATACACAAATTAAGGGTGTTTCCCAGCCTTTGTTTCCTGTCTTTTTAGCAGTTATTAATCTAGAAAAAGACCTTTCTTCCCATTCCACAACAGTCTTCATTGAGAGAATATGACAGAATATTTTGGGGGGAACATAATTGCACCGTATTGATTGGACCACCCTTTCTTCTTGGCTCTTACAAAGAGACCTATAAAGCCCAGTTTCCCTCCAGGATGTTGATTCTTTCAAAAGTCTTTGATGTTTAATCAATGAGGTAAACATTTGAGTCTTTCATTATAATTTCTACCAATATGCCCATTTCAGAAATCAGATTCTCTGGTCTCCTGATGCTGTGCTTATTATCTTTTGTTCTGCGGGTCTTAACACTAATTTAAATTGTAGGTTACAAACTACAATTAGATACCACAGCTTTAATATGAGTTCCTTTGGAACTGCTGGGTGTATACCATGTCTTTCTATCCATTCTATCAATTTATTCTAAAAGCTTTCTATTGACAGGTCAATGTTCATCCTTCATGTAGAATTTTTCCATGCTGGAAATACCCCTAAGCTTCTCCATGGCAAACGTGTGTATATATATATATATATATTCCCTTTGCCTTCCTTGTATGTATTACTTACACATCCAGAGAACTGCAGAATCTTTAAGGGTGGAAAGGACCTCTAAGGTAAGTCCAACTACCCAGCCCAATACTACCATGTCAACAATACCATGTCATCCATCAGCTCCATGTGCTCAAGTAAGCATATTTGAAACACTTGATACTTTTATATCCTAGAAACTTACTTTATATCCTAGAAACTTACTTCTTGAAATATTCTGGTGG
>VXBZ01000099.1:41499-56961 GCA_013399135.1 Heliornis fulica
GAGGCCTGACCAGGGTAGAGTAGAGGGGGAGGATCACCTCCTTCCACCTGCTGGCCACGCTCCTCTTAATGCACCCCAGGATCCCATTGGCCTTGGCCACCAGGGCACACTGCTGGCTCATGGCCAACCTGTCATCCACCAGGACCCCCAGGTCCTTCTCTGCAGAGCTCCTCTCCAGCAGGTCATCCCTCAGCCTGTACTGATACCTGTGGTTGTTCCCTCCCAGGTGCCAGACCCTACACTGGCTGTTACTGAACCTCACCTGGTTCCTCACTGCCCAGCTCTCCAGCCTGGCCAGGTCTCACCCAATGGCAGCGCAGTATTCCTGCCTGTCTACCACTCCTTCCAGCTTTGGATCATGGGCATACTTGCTGGGGCTGGACACTATTACCTCATAAAGGTCATTAATTAAGATCTTAAACAAGACTGGACCCAGCACTAGCCCATGGGGAACATTCTAGTCACATGTCTCCAGCCAGACTCAGCTCTACTCATCACCACCCTCTGGGCCCAGCCTGTCAGCCAGCTCTCGACCCACCTCACCATCCACTCATCTATCCCACACTTTCTCAGATTTGTTATCAGGATGTCATGGGAGACAGTATCAAAAGCCTTGCTGAAGTCAAGGGAGATGACATCAACCCCTCTTCTCCATCCACCCAGCTGCCTTTGTGCAGTTGGTGTGGCTCTTTTTGAAACCAAAAAAAATGTGCCCGGTCTCACTAATGGGATGTGTGAGCTTTTGTAGATGTTTCTTTTATGTTAACTCTCAGGAAAGAAGCACAGTTCTTCATCTGCAATTGTACTTGTGCAAGGAAACGTGAAATTAAATGGGAAAGCAAACACATCAGCATTGGTCTTCGGTTTTCTTCATGCATAAGAAAATATTTGTTCCAAACCTTCCACAGGATTTGTGGACAGACGGGTCAGCAATTACTGTGAGCTCTGTGTTGGGTGCCAGGCACCACGTTTCCAAACCTTGCAGAGCAGCTGAGCAATGTGACAGTGTTTTTGCAGGCTGGCTGCCTGGGATGGAGCCAAGTTAGACAGCCAGTCTGTCAGCCTCGGTATGTAAATAAGGGAGTGTTGTGTCCCTAAGTATCAGCCCCTTAGACCAGAGGGAAAATAACTAAGAGGAGTTAATGAAGGAATTCCCTAAATCACAGTGCAATAGAAGAGGGGGTGGGAATGAAGGATAAGTTGCTTTTTCTTTTTAAGTGTAGGAGGCGCTCATTACACTTACTCAAGTGGAGACTAATCTGGGAGTCAAAGGCCCTTAATTATGTTTTCACTTGGTATGAGTTTTGTTTTCTGACAGATCTTTTTGGCAGCCATGCAAAGAGGCTCTGATATATTAAAGCCATCTGTATTCCATATATGAACTATTATCCACATCTAGAGGCAGAGTTCATGCACTGAAATGAAAATTCACCTGCACTTCTCTAAGGTGAAGGAGTCAATCCCCAAATGGCTCCAAACCATGTGGATGTACGAGAACTTCTGGATTAGAGAGTGGCAAATGCTGAATGTGCAGAATGGCTTAATTTCCTGTGTGAGGGGCTGAGCAAGGTTATTAAGAAGCCCTTTCAAGTTTAAGATTTTCCCCAGGGAATCTCCAGAAACACAGCTGCTTAAAAGGAGAGAAAGAGAGAGTGCAGAAGGAGAATGTAAGAATAAAGGCACTGAGTGGTGCAGATGCTGGTTCTGCACTGCATGGAAGCTGGGGGCAATATTTCCTGTGAATGGGAGGAGGGACTGAGCTTTCATCAGTGCTTTCTCTTGCTTTTAGTACTTTACTCAGACTGCTCAGTGCTGCAGGTGTGGAGAGTTGCTGACACATGAGAGAATAAAACCTGTGAGTGCTGAGTGAGTGTTGAATCAACGGCTATAGCTGAGAAAGGAAATGGAGAAATATGGATTTGTTCAAACTAGGGATGATCTGGGGAATCTGTATGGGAAACTGCTTTGGTGATTTTGCTGCATCATTGGCAAACTGGTGTGGGTGGAATCCACCAGCTGCTTCTGGCGCATTTAACGGCAGGTTGCTCTGGAGGGATGGGATGTTTCTGGGGGAAGGAGCAACCAGAGTCAGAGAAATGCACATGGTGACTGGGAAGAGACAAAATCCATATAGAAATAAGATTTCTGAGAAGCTTTCTAGAACACTTAATGAGAAAAACCCTATTGTGATACAGACATCAAGGAGCAAAGCAGCCTATAGATCAGGATGTGTGTAATGTTTGAGCTCTCGAAGTGAAGCAAATATATTCAGCAATGCTTTGCAGAGTAAATGTTTGTCACAAGTAGTGTCATATGTGTTCCTAAATAAGTCCCAAAATGTCAGTAGTGGGGAACAACTGGAGACATTGCTGCTCTTGAGCCAAATAGCCATACAGTCCCTCTTTCAGTGAGAGGTAGCACTGACAGTCTACTCCAGTGCAGCTGGAGTCAAAGACAGAGCAAAATTGTTCACATATGGGTCTGGCATGTGGAAACTTTAGCTTAGCTATTGGATAGAGCAGATAAGGTTGTCAAAAGCTGTGTTACTTCTCTGCAACAGTTCTTGCTCTGTAGAGTTATACTTGGTCCTTGCATACATGCAAATTCCTTGTCCTTGAACACCATGAGATATTATATCGGGAAAGGAGACAGGAAGTTATTTTTTCATATATATAGTAAGCTATATTTTCATATATATTTTCACTCACAACTGGGTAAAATGGTATGACTGGGAATAAAAACAAGAACTAGGATCTTTCCCCTGCTACTGTTGACATAGAGGAATAGATTATTCTTCCCACTGGGCATCCCAGTACCAGGACATAACGCTTCCTCTGTGCTTTGTTCCCGTGTTGGCTCTGTCCTGTTTGTGTCTTATTCCAGCATTTGGTGTATGTGTTAATATCCAAACCAACAATTTTAAGCAAGCCAATGCTCAAATCACACAAAATCCAGATTTTGAAATCCTGAAGTAGAATCTAGTCCCACCCTTGATGTGCTCTTCGCAAAGATGGTGGGCATGTACCACGCAACTGCAGAGATGTGAGTAAGAATGATTCTTCTCTGTTTTGATCAGAACCTAAACAATAGCAAATTTAAAAGCCCCCATGTTTCAAATGTGGGATGCCTTCCTACAGTGGGAAGCTGGAGTATGAAGAATAGTTTTCTCTAACTGTATTACGTCTTCCTTGCGTTTCAGTCTTGGTTGACTTAGTTCCTTGCTCAACTAGTTTTTTATGAAGAATAACACATAGTGTCATGAGCAATAAGATGTTTGAATTCCATCTCTTCTCTAGAATGAGATATTAAAATAATTATTGCTATAAAATTAGTTCAGAAAAAGGCCCAATGTCAGTAAGTGCCTGAGAAAACCAAGAAGTGTCAGATAACCAAAATCAGATGTGTGATACTGCTCGCTGTTTTCAGCTTCCACGAGTGACCAACTTTATCTGGAAAGGGTAGCAGTATTTTAGATCATAGTTTTTTGAATTTCAGAACTGGAAAGTTTCATGTGTTTTGAAATGTGCATCAACTGGTATAATCTTTACGTTTTTAATACCTCTTGGTTTTTCTTACAAAGACTACGTGGAAAGGGATCATAGAATACTGTTTCTTTTAAAGTGGCCTCATGAAGGCCAGCAGGAAGAGCCCTCTTAAACCAGCTGTTTATTGTTAACTCTTGCACTTTTGTTTTGGAAAGTTGCTGGAGGAAAAAAAATGTGTGAGAGGGAAGAAGATATTTCTTGGAAGAAAATATATCTATGCATATGGACTAGGTAAAATAGTTGGTTTGTGTTTCTGTTGGTGGTTGTGGTTCAATGTAGTTGCTTGGTTTTGTGTGTGTGTTTTGATTATTTTTTTTTTAAGTCTACTTTTAAAATGTTTGATGAAAACCTTAACATTTAGAACAGAGATATCAACAATACCTCAGTGTCTTTGTGCAGGTAGCAGGATTTTTGTTAAGTCACTTTCCTGCTGGATCCATATTTAATTGCTGACAGTGGAGGATGACACCTTTTTGAGTGTAAATAACTTTTTTTCTTAATTGTCTGTATGCATTATGAATCACTTTATAGGTATTTGTGCTGTCATGTATGCATTTTACTCAACTTGGATTGCTTATAGGAGATATTTTTTGTTTCACATTAGTATTCAGAATCATTATTCTTATTTAAAATTTATTGTTAAATTCTTTAGCTTTCTGAATAGCTATTACAGCATTTGTCAAAATTTAGACTATGCTTACTTAAGCCAGAATTTTTTAAAACATGCAATAAATTTTGTGCCTGTGTTTTTGATACTCAATAAGAAATGCAATGAAGAGATAAAATAAATACAAAATTGGATTATTCATAATGAAGCATTTTCATTATTAGATTATATAGCTTACAGTTCTTTAGCAGAATAATTCTCTGAGCTTCAGTTAAGCCTGGAAATGCGTCCTTCTGGAAATGAATTAATCTTTCCAAAACTTCCAATCTTCAGGATAAAATTTCCTCAAGTACAAACATAGGTGTCTAATCTGTTTGGAAATAAATACATTTTCAGCCAGCAGTTTTATGTAGCCACCATGCTGTGATTACAGTCTATATAACCACCAGAAATCATTCCTTCCTCTAATCAAAATTTGTGCCTCATGTTTCTGCATATCATGGAAAGGTTTTTTTGACCTGTATTAAGAGTCTAATGATGGAAAACTTGCTCATCAGTGTGTTATAACAGCATAGGACACAAGTAGTGGCCTGTGTTGGTATTTGGAAATGTTAAACTCTTGTGTGCAAAGTGCAAGTTCCACCACAGTGGGCTGTTCCACTGTGTGTTGCTATACTGCAAGAGAGGCATGGAAAATGACACTCAAAAATTGCCCATAGTTGCAAAAGCAGTCACTCTTAGCAGCAGAGATGTGTATAAACAGGAGATGTTGTAGTCTAAGTAGTTACCTGCCATATGAGTGACCTTCAGTTTAATATGAAGTTGTCTGTATTGATTTTATCTTACAGCATGTTATTGAACAGAAAAGCAAAATGAGCCAAATCCCCCTTATTGTTCTTGAATGCTGCAAGACTCCTTATGTGAATAAGGGGACCAGGAGGTGACTCTATAAAAAGAATATTTAGCTGGGATTTTAGATCATCTGCCAGATTCTAATCTCTGTAGACATAGAAACAGGGTGGTGGGGTTTTTTTCTTTGACAGCCACGCATCTGAAATTAGAGTTTAACTCCTACAGTTGTCAAAATAGATTTTCTGTGGTGTCATAGCTTCTTCTAGCATCAAAAGAATATTTAGTTTAGGTTTCATTGCAATCTTATGAAGACTTAGGTTGGGTTTTTCTACAGGCTGATTTCTCATCTTCAGTCAGAAGACGGGGTGCAACTTTGTATGCCCCCAATTATTATAATTTCTCCTAAAGGAAATGGAGTTTAAGAATAGTTTAAGTGACATGTGCCATTGGATGTTATGTCTGTATAGCTAGCCAGCTCTAATATATTTGTTGTCTATTAATGACTGGTATTCAGATATCTCTTTACCTAATTTCAACCTAAGGATCACCAAAGCACTTGAAATCTGGGCTACCACAGATCAGCACAAAGGTTGTTGTAGCAAGAGGATACATTGCTTAGCCAGGAAAATTTTCTAGAGGTGGTGACTTTTATACCCTCAGTATGGATATGAAATGTTTCAAACCTTCTTCAATAATTACTTCCCCCTGTGGTGGTGGTGGTGGAGGAGATGTTTTTTGGGGGGGGGTTGTTTGTTGGTGCATTTTGGTTTTGCCTTCAGTATTCCCAACTTCCTAATGAGATACAGCTTGGAAATAGACATGAAGTACATAAAAGAAAAAGAAAAGGAAAAAGAAAAGGAAAAAGGAAAGAGAAAAGGAAAAAGAAAAGGAAAAAGGAAAAGAGAAAAGGAAAAAGAAAAGGAAAAAGGAAAAGAGAAAAGGAAAAAGAAAAGGAGAAGGAAAGAGGAAAGGAAAGGAAAGGAAAGGAAAGGAAAGGAAAGGAAAGGAAAGGAAAGGAAAGGAAAGGAAAGGAAAGGAAAGGAAAGGAAAGGAAAGGACTGCTAAAATGATGCTAAACACTTTACTCAGCATAGAATTTTATCCCATGAAAGGGAGATGTGGTTGCTTTGTAAATTCCCATTTGGGACTCTGCTGTATATATATATGATGATAGATAGGTGGCATAGAGAAGAAAGGTCATGTGAAATTATTACAAGAAATAAAAAAAAACACCCTACTCTTATCTAAAATGCAATTTTTTGCTAACAAAGTTATTTGGTTTTGGTTTTGGTTTTGGTTTTTTTTTTTAATGTGAGTATATAGACTACTACCAACTATTAGGTAAGTGTGAAAACAGTTTAAGCAAGGTAGGTGGTCATGGCTTTAACTGACCACCATGGAAATGATATTCTTCCATTTTTAAAAAAATTCTTGGGCATCTTATCTTTTCAGCAGTAATAATTGGAGAGTTAGGATCTCTTATTTCCTTCACTGTAAGTTATTAGAATTTATATATCAAATTAAACTCATCTCCCACATTGAGAGTCAGTCTGTTTGACATCCTACTCGAGGAAATCTATTTTCTATGTCAAAAGAAGAGCAGGTAGAGATCTTAGTCATGTTGTCTGTCATCCTGCTTCAAAGTAGGGTCAGCTCCATTTTTTTTTCATCTCTGACATGTTACTACATAACTTCTCTTATAGATCTCCAGTTATGAAGTCTTTTTCCTTGGGGAAATTTATGCTGAGCTTAAGTGTTCTTACAATTAGAAAGATTTCGCTAATATCTAACCTAAATCTCCTTAGCTGTAAGTTAAGCTCATTAATTCTTATGGTATTTCAAGTAAAAAAAAGGTGAATAGATTCTTTCCTTCCTTTTAGTACATTAAGACTATTATCACATCTCTTCTCAGTCTCTACTTCTTTTCTGTAGGCTAAGCATCAACAGTTTATTTAAGCTGCTCTTGTAAAACAAATTTAAGACATGATTTTTTTTCTTTTTGAGAGTTTTTTTAAATTATGTTTGCAAATTCTTCAACTTTTCTTTGAACAGCACTGATTAAGTAGAGATGCAATATTTCAGGTGATATCTAGATGAACTGTTATTTCTGGAATATAGCATAATTTTATCCCTCCCAGCAAATTGTTACCTTTCTTGTTAAGGGTGTGTCATTTATCAAGCCATAAACAACTTCTGCTCTGCTAGAACTTTCTGATCTAGTCTTCAAGATTCCTAGTTACTGGACTGATCACTAATTAAATTGTGTCTCTAAGTTTCTTTATTTCTTTTGAATTGCCTTCACTGTTCTAGAGTACTTCTGTAACTAGCCATACTTTTCTGGAGAGAAGGAGTATGAGGGGAGATCTCATTGCCCTCTGAGGTGGAGGTCAGTCTCTTCGCCCTGGTGGCTAGTGACAGGAAAACAGCTTGATGTTGTGTCAGGGCAAGTTTAGGTTGAATATTAGGAAAAACGTCTTTATGGAAAGGGTTGTCAGATATTGGAACAGGGAAGAGGTTGAGTCACCATCCCTGGTGGTGTTTAAAAGAGGTGTGTGTGTGTGTGGGGGGGGTTCTTTTGTTCTGTCTGCTTTTGTGTTTTTGTAGGACTTCAAACACTCCTGTATCTTTGACACCAGAGGATGCATTCTCTCTGTAATCCTGGTACTGAAACATCAAACAGTATGGAATCAGTGCAGACTGAAGGAACCTGATGTGATGCTCCCTGGCTAATGGTAACAGCCTCATCATTATGTAAAAATTGTTTTCCGTCCTGTATTAGTGCTGCATCAGTATTATATTAATCTACTTCACAGGGGATTTTATTGTTGGATATTGTTTGAGTTTGGGATTTTTTTATTTGGGTTTGTTTTCTGTTGTGTTTTTTGTTTGTTTTAGTTTTTTTTTTTCCCCAGACCTGCAAATAAGTCTGTGTCAACAACCTTAATGAGTATCAAGATGTTTAACATTTTTTTTTCCTTTTTTCCTCCTACTTTCTCTTCCTTCTTATACAAAGAAGTTAAATGTATTTCTGGTGACTCCTTTTTTGCCAAATCTGTTCTATTTTGTTCATGTAGAAGTTTACAACTATTTTGAATATTTGTCTGAATATTTTTAACAGGAAACTAAACAGACTGTCTGTAATTGTCTGACCCTGAGTTTCTCCTACTGTTTTTTCAGTGCAGATGGCACAATATTTTCCCTTTTCTGTTGTTCAATACTTCACCGTTGTTATGAGTTAAAAATTAGAATTAATTTTTACATTGCATCAGTCATATCTCATTAACTGAATCTGTCCTGGCTGTTGTGAAAATATTAAACTTGCCTAAGTAGTCCAAGATTGTTCTTTCTTTATTTTTAGAAAGAGGCTATTTTTCCCTGTTTCGTTGGTATTAATGGTACTGGCACCCCACTTGCAATTATGTCAGGAGTGCAAATTGAAGCAAAAATGAGATTACATAGTTATCATTCTGTTTCAATTATTTATTTACTTAAAAAAATATTATTTTTCCTCTGTGTGTGTATGTGTCCCTACTATTACTAACACACTTTCAGAATTATGTCAGTTAACACTCCTGTCACGTACTACTTGTGCCTCTCTGCTTTTGAGTTTTATAATTTGTGTATGCACTTGTCCCATTCTTTTCCACCTGTCCTTGGTAATTTAAAATATTTTCTAATCTCTGGCTTTTGAAATATAAAAATACCAAACAATTTGTGGTTTAGGGAAGTGATATTTTGACAATTTTCTCTTTCACTGTAGCACTCAGATAATCTGTCTTAACCATCCTTTTCAGTAAAGCATCTCCTGCTTCTCCTTTATCATTACATTTCTTCTCTTTAACTGTAAATTTGTCAGTTGGAGATCTGCTGTTTGGAGTTCTGGCAATTCTTTACACTTGTTCAAAGCACGTTGAGTTCTGCTTTCACAAAGCCTTTGGTTTTATTTAGTTATATTCCCCTTTCTGTTCAACATGATTGTCAACTGTTACCTCGCGGTGACTCTTAGAGGTAAATAGCAGGAGGGTTGTTATCACTGCAGTGTGATCATACTGAGGAGCTAATTACCTCTGTCCCAGGCAAATTGGAGACCTGTTTGGGCTTTGAGGAAATGTGTGATTTTGTGTGATTTCTTAAGAAATGGAAAGAGATTTGGGAGGGATGAATCTTACAAGTGAACATAGGAGATGCATCTGATATGAGAGAGGTTAAATACTGTGATGTGTTTGTATCATCAAACTGAAAATATATAAAGGTTTTATATTGTGTTGGGAGATATATTTTTTTGTTTGTTTGTTTGTTTCTTCCTTCTTAGCAGCATTTAATGTTTCATTTGGGTGTGTTTTCTCTCTTTGGTAATGGAATATGAGTCCTCTGAGGACACTACTGAGTTGACTTTATATCATAGAGGAACCTCTCTGCAAAAGAGGGATAAAGGGAATATATTAAAACAATATCCACTTCTATGAGAAAAAAATAGTGATTGTGTGTAGAATTCTGTTGCTGATCAACATATAGAATCATAGAATCATAGAATGATTAGGGTTAGAAGCAAATATGTTTTAAGGTGTGATGATTTTAAGGTATTTAAGGTATTTTTGTGCTGATTACTCTTACCAATGACCTAACACCAGGTTATCTAATAGAAGCTAATATCATATGTTGCAAAGAAACTTTCTCAAAAGTCTGGATGCCAAAAGCAGGACTGCTATTTTTGCTTTAAGAAGCCTTTCATTTCAGAATCTTGCTAACAAAAGGTTATACACACTGATTTTCCATTTATAAGCGCATAATTTAAATTTCATTGTCTCAAAACAGTTCTATTCCTTTTCCTACTGAGTGTTTGTAAAGCAATGTTAAATTAGATGGGTGAGTGACATGGCAAAATTACAACTGGAAGTCTGCTGACAACATACCGACTTTGGCCATTACTTGTGTTCTCCTAAACCCAAAAAACTACAGTAGATGTCATTTGTAAAACCTGAAGATTTATGTCATAGGAGTATAAGTTTTTTCAGTGCTTTATGTGAACTACATATTGAATGTATTTGTTGCATGAAATATAATTCAAAAAAGGTCTCGGGTGGAGATTTTCTATTTATTGTTCCTTATGTTATTTCTTGCCTGCAGTCTGCAAAGGAATATCATAGAATCACAGAATCACAGAATGATTAGGGTTAGAAGTGACTCCCAGAGGTCATCCAGTCCAACCCCTATGCAAGAAGCAGGGACACCCCCAACTAGATCAGGTTGCTCAGGGCCTCATCCAATCTGGCCTTNAAGACTGAGACATTTTTTTCAAATAATTTGCATATAGTAAATATAATTAGCAAGCTCAGCTTTGCTGCATATGCCAGGTACTTCACTTAGGGAGAGGGGGGAATGGCTTGCAATTTTTCCCCTTACCTTCTCTGCACTAAAAAATTGAAAGAAATCTTTTATTTTTAATTCCACAATGATACCTAACAAGCAGTGTTTTTCTGTGCACATATACTGTGCACTGTATGATCTTAAGAGCAGTATGTTTTCTGTTTTGTTATGTGCATCAAAAAACGTGGCAAAAATGGATTTTGTGCATATAAGCATCTGGAAATGATCACTGAGCATAACCGGGAAGATCAGCTGTAATGGAAAGGCACCATCTAGAGTAACTTTATAAGCATAAAATATCAAGAAACCATTTGTGTCAATAAATAAGTTAGTAACACCTTTTGATATATGCTGATACTTTTGTCTGCTGGTGTCAGACCAGCGTGTGCTTTATGTAAGGCCTTTTGAGTACAGGTTTCAGTGCTTCACAATGCATATGTAGCACTCCCAGTACCTGTTTGTGGCAAGGATAGATTCATCAAGAGCATATTGAGTTTATCATATTGCAGGAGTGCACTTCACTGAATCCCTACATTGATGTTAACTTATTCTGCTTTCAAAGAATAAGCAACTTTGCACATATGATAACCTAAAAATGTGAATGCCAGAAATACTGTAGTGCCATCTCCTTTAGCTTGGATGCTCTTAATAATATGATGAGATTATTCCCAACTACTCAATTTAAAAGAAATTCAAATAAAAAGTAACTGTAACAAAAAATAATTCTTAAAATGCCTAGAAACTAACTTGAATCATTTTAGGAGTCACAAGAATTAACTGTCCTTATGCAGCAAGGTAAATATACCTCCAGAGCTTAATAAATTCCCACCTACCATAAAAATTCTGCCATGTTATTCTAGTGTGGACAGAGGTGAGACAGGAGGTCAGGTGTAGTGAGGACCAAAAAGAGAAAATCTCCAAGGAGAACTGGTATTGAGGACCTGAAATCCACACTATATTTGTTTCTGTGGTTTATACTACAGGCTAGTTTTAATCTGGTGCCGTGGACTTCATGCCCATGAGCATGTGAACTGTGCTGAGTGCTATCACAGAGCACATCTTTTACTGGAGTCTCACCTGGATGAGGTATAATCCTTGAAGTCCAAACCTCCTCTGCTAGATCTGCAGAGGATACACAGGCAATTGGGAGACTTGCTTCAAAAGTGCAGTCTAGATGCAAACTGAAATGCTGATGCTCTCAAGGATTGCTGTAAGGAGTCCGAAGAAATGTTTTTCTGGAATCATTACCCCATACTTTGAAAATTAGTTGAATTAGATTATTTTAAGACTTTTCTGGTTGAACTTTCTGAAAGAGCTCTTTAATCTCTCTGTTCTCTAGGGAGAATGGCCATTCCTGGAGACACTAGACTTGAATGGACACAGCCCTTGACAACCTAATTTAACTGCACTTACTTTGTATAGGATTTTGCACTAGAGTCCTCTGGAGATACTCTCTGACTTCCCACGGTTCTGGGCATCACAATCCTAATATAGTTTGTTCAGTTTTGTCACATATTTTGCTGTAATATATTAAACTGGCATCTCTCGAAAAGCCTTTGGAATGAAATATTCAGGAAGGTTTCCAGTCAAAAAACCTGAGGTAGATATTCAGATTTTTAGGTATTTCTAAACCCAGACAAAACTGAACTCCTGCCCTTTTGCAGTCTGTCCATGCAATCTGAACTTACCTTTTAAATTGACCAGCAGCTCATTGAATGAATTTTAAAGGGCATAACTGACTTCTAAACCAAGAAATAAAAAATTATCTAGACTGTGCTCATAACCATATTAGTAAATGCATATGTTACATGATGATTAGTCCCAGAAGGAGGTGCGTACTGAAAACTGAATTGTCTAACCTTTGTATATTCTCTTAATCCTTTAATACACTGCAGATGTACCTAATTTTTATTCTTTTTTAATAAAATTATGTAAAATACTGTGGTGTAATTATATAATTTTAGCAATGCTATATACCTTTCTATATAAATTTTCTAATCTATTGTAGACACACAAGACTCCCCCCCTCCAAAATTAAATAAACATTTAATTAAATAAAGATCTTTCTTTTCAAAATGGAGTCTACAAGTATCTAATCCCATAGCTACAATTTCTCAGCCTTCCTCCTCTTCTGTGAGATGTTGCTATGGTTATTACCCTGCTGGGTAGTGAAATGCAGTAATTTGTTTAGCAATTCCTCTCTTCCACAATACTGTACACATATATAAGATGCCTGCATTTACTGAGTGCATCAGTGTGACAAGTATGCTGTTTTTTACAAACCCTTCTAATCTGAGCTATGGTTTGTAAAGCACATATATTTTGGGTTAGTGACTGAAATTCTTATCCAGTAAAAATAATTTATTCTGGTAGCAAAAATAAGTTTATGAAAAGCTTAGTTACTGTTCCAGGTACTTTTCTTTTCCCCTCTCTGCAGAAAATTTAATGACCTTTTCTTTGATAGAAGGGGATGCAGATGTCATGCATGATATCTTTTTGAATTTTTAGGGCATTATTCTTTGGACAGCAAAATAATCAAAAGCTTGACAAGCTTGGGTTTTAACTGAGGTTCAGTTCAGAGCAGGAGAATTGCACAGTGATGCTTAAGAAAATGGTGAGAATATTCTTGTTGCATCTGCAACAAGAAGATTCCAATCTTAAAGTACAACTGTAATCTTTGTGGTAAGTAATTATAAGATTTGCAAGGTTTCCTTTGAATAAGGCATGCATTTTCAATATAGCACAAAGTTTATAACCACTTAGGCTTCTTGAAACAGTTGGGCAGCATTGAACACAAAATATTTGAAAACAGAAGGTTTTGTCATGGCAAACAAGATAAAAAGTTTTAGGTTTAGTTGATAGATGCTGGGGAGTGAGGTATTCAGCTGCAGAGGAGCTGAATGTGATCACTGTATTAAATAAAAGAGGTGCTGCATTGCAGAGGTGAATGTCAAGGCTTAAAAGGGCAAAGAGAAAGGAATGGATATTTAATAAAAAAGATGCAAGGAAATAGGCTGCATGTTAAACAACAGTGAATTTTATTTGGACAGAAAAACTTGGCATATCAGTGTTTGGGAAGTACAGCAGAAGATATCTGTAGTGGGTTTCTTTTTTGTTTATTGGCTTTTCTTTTACTTTTTCTTTTTTTTCCTATTCATAAATTCACAGAAAGAGAACAGACTCAGTGGCACCGTATCAACAGTGTGTACAGGAGATACATTTTGCCACCATTTTTCAAGACCAGGAGTGCATTTGCACCTAATAAAAAGGCACAGACTAATTGGGCCTTTTGCTGGAGGGAAGTTGGAGAAGATTCCACCTTCTGGCAGCAAGTTGGAAGGAGTTATGTGCTACTTTTGTGAGTCCCTGCAATGCATCAGATACCGTGCTCTCGTTCAGTAGTGTTGCTGTTCCTCTTCATGAAACCTGTCTCACCAAACCTCTGGCTGCAGGACCAGGAAATCCTTTCAATAGGCACATTTATATATTTTTTGACAATTTAAAGTTGGCATATCCCTACTAAATGTCTACTGTACCAAAATCATGAGGTGGTTATTGTGCTGTGGATTCTCCTCAGTCTTATTCAGTCTTGTCACAATGTTTCAAGCAGTGGAAATTTCACCTCTTCCTTTGGGAGAGTATTTGTTCTGTAGTCTAACTAACCCCACAGTCAGGTCTGTTCTTCGTGTTATCCAAACCAAATTTCTTAATTAAACCCTTAGACCTTCTTGTTTTGTGTGTTCAGTAGAACACATAATTAATGGTCTCTGGTCATTCTTACTGCTTTTTTTATTCTATGGCAGCTACCTCAAATGTTGGGTGTATGCTGGTAGACCTTCTTCTATGTCCTGTTGCTCCTCACTGTTCACTGACATTTGCAGGACAGACAAACTGGAGTTTATTTTCTAGAAGGAAAAAGTGAGGAGTGAAAAAATGAGGCTGATTCTACCAGGATGTGATTCAACCGAGTAGCTGGATCTGAAGTTTTAGCTAGCTCCATGTAATTCATGGAAAAACCCCTGAGGCAGACACATCTCTGTGACTCAGCAAGGTCACGTCCATAAGCTTTTCAGTCCCCCCAAATCCACACTGGAGCATGCAGTAATAACCATACTGGCATGACACCTGCTCAGAGAATGAAGTAAGGGGCAAGGGAGGGTTTGTATAAACTAATAACATTTTACTTCAGTGCAACACCAGATGAAAGCATGAGCAGTATTTCATTCTTTCTTCTTCTCAGAAGTTTGCATGTTTCAGTGGTATCTTTCAGCTGTCTGGTGTTAGGGTTTAAAAAAAAAGTCTTGTCTAGATTTGTATAGGATTAAATAAGTGCTTTATTGCAATTATCTGGAATTTTCTTCATTCAGTCTTGCAGAAAATTACATCTGTCAAATGCACTTGTCTTTCTGTACTGAACTGTCCAAAATTGATGCATAACTCCCTGAAGTATAGGGGAGTTTTTCGTAGCACCTTCACTTACTTTTCCTTTCTAAACCACCCAGGAGTCTCCAAATGTTTTATTTGCCTCACAATCACACAGTAAATTTGCAGCAAGCTAACTTCTTACTTATCACTCAGCCTTCCAGACACTCTCTTCCATTGGATTGTTTCTACATTTCCACCTCATCTGTACAGGCATAAGCCCACAAGATTTATCCGCGAGTTTGAGGATACATAGTCTATTGTGCAGAATGGGGCATTCTGTGGCAGTTTGGTTAGTGTCACACATTTTGAAATGATGTTCCATCATTTGATTTTTCTGAAAATCTTTTATTACCATTTCCCTTCCTCGATCTCCCTCATCATTTCTTCACAACCAGGTGAACACAGCTCAAATCATAGAATCATAGAATCATAGAATGATTAGGGTTAGAAGCGACTCCCAGAGGTCATTTAGTCCAACCCCCATGCAAGAAGCAGGGACACCCCCAACTAGATCAGGTTGCTCAGGGCCTCATCCAACCTGGCCTTGAACGTCTCCAGGGATGGGGCATCCACCACCTCTCTGGGCAACCTGTTCCAGTGATCCACAACTCTCACAGGAAAGAACTTTTTTCTAATATCCAATCTAAATCTCCCTCCCTCTATTTT
>VXBZ01000099.1:57211-76497 GCA_013399135.1 Heliornis fulica
AGTTGTGCCTGGGATTGCCCCGACCCAGATGCAGGACCTTGCACTTGGCCTGGTTGAACCTCATGAGCTTGGCACGGGCCCACCTCTCCAGCCTGTCAAGGTCCCTCTGGATGCCATCCCTCCCCTCCAGCGTGTTGACATCACCACACAGTTTGGTGTCATCGGGGAACTTGCTGAGGGTGCACTCCATCCCACTGGCCATGTCACCAACAAAGATGTTGAATAGGGCCTGTCCTTAAAGGTAGGGAGTTCAGGGAATAAGCTTAAGTTAAAGGCACAGTTAGTATATGACCTGCAACCGCTAAAGTTTATGCAAAGTAGGAAGGGCACTAAAGATTCTTTCTTCCAAAAGGTTAATAGCAACAGTTACATGGAGAAAAAGACTTGACTACAGTTAACCAATTATAATTACTGGTGTTATATGTTATGTCATACATTGATGTTGATAATATAATCATGTTGATTACAGACACCAGATTATAACGATGTTGATGTTATGTTATATGATGTTATATGTTGATGTTGAAATCATTATCGTGTTGATGATTAAAATCAACAAATTATAATTTGGTTGTTTGAATCCAGTTTCTCACAGGCCTGTACACTTGAGTTTGAAATATTTCCAAGGGGAGAGATTTTCCTTTTCCACTCACTTCAGCTAGGCTGTATGATCTTTACACCTCCCAGCAGGCAGTGTTAGAAAGTAGTAGATACCCTTCCTGTTCCCTTCCTCCTGATCCATGTCTGTCTTCTCAAGGTTTTAAAATAACAAAACTTGGCTTCTCCTTGTACACTGCAGCAACCCCTGGCTATGCTGGTATATCTCCACCAGACTTAGGTGTCAATGTCTTTCTTCTACCTGAGGCTTCAGATGTGCCCATCTCATTGCTTGGACTTGTGTATATCCAGTTTGCTGAAATGTAACTCAAGTCTTCCTCTGCTATGGGTAGTACTTCACTAACCCAGAGTCTGCCATCCAGGAGGCCTGTGAGTAGACCTTGCCATTTAAGACTGACAGATTAATCCTCATTGATTCCTTCTTGTGTCCCTTACCACTGCATCCTTCAGCTCATTGAGCAATGGGGCCATATTTTCCTTAGTTTTGCTGCCACTGTACCTATAGCTTAGGCAGTGAACAGTTTGTGTGGACTGGTGCAGAGGAGCTCCTGTAAGCATGATGGGGGAGATCATGGCTGATAATACAGTGATGTAAGACTTGTGATCAAAATCCAGAAAAGTCTGTGTTATTGTCTCTAAAACAAATTTCACGCCCAGCAATCTCCCTTAGGGGGGTGATAAAACACAGGTTTGCAGCTCTAAAATCTGGATACTGAGGTAGAGTAACTCCTTCAAACTCTTATTTGGCAACGAAACACTGGAATCTTGTTTCATCTATTCCTTTTGACAACCGTGTCTTAATGACCCAGAAAAGAGGTATGCAAGAAAAAATATAGTAGGACTATAAAGCCCTAAAGGAATTTAGTCACTAAATTGTCTACAATTACTTGACACCCACACATGCTGGCTTAATGTATTGCTCTGAGAATATGTTGATAACTTCACCAGTAGTTTCACATCAAAATCACTGGGCAAAGCATGAAGGGGTTTATTTTCACTCTTTATGTAGGGAAGTAAATTTAATAAATTCTTTGTTAATATAATTATTTTGTGTTAGCTAAATTTACATTAGCATATTTTTTTAAAAAATACACTATTAAACTTGGCAGTAAGAAGTGAGAAAGTAGATATGCACAGCTAGGCTAAATGAGTAGGGCTCTGCACTGGCTTCATGATCGAAGTAGAGGTACATAAATGGAGAAGAAATACTGGTGGAATATTTTACAATTTCAGCGTTCTCATTTTTCTTAAGGAGCAAACCTGATTCTTTCTCATCCCCACACCTAGTGAAAAATGAAGATAACATTCTTTTTTCCATGTAGAGTTAAAGGTTGGATTCTTTAGCCTCAATTAAAATGAAAGTGGTTAATAGAAAAAGGGTATCTTATGAATCTGTAGAGTTAAAATTTAAACTGGGAGGGTTTTTTCACCTTTGTAAAATATTTTTTTTAAATGATAGCTTAAAGATTAAGTAAAAGTCAGTTATGGTGACCTTGTGTCCTTATTAAATTCTACTGTATAAACAAGAAAAGTTTTAGACCATAATAAAGGTAAAAATTGTTGGAGAGGCTCCACATAATGTTTCTGACTTCTGGGCATTGCTAGAAATAAAATTAGGGAACCTGTTTTACACAGATTTTCAGTATCTTCAGGAAACCCAAGTAAAATGGGTAGACCTTGAAGAATGTAGACATATCTGTTGCTTTAGGGAAATCTTGCTGAAGATCACAGAAACATATTAATATTGATTGAAATGAACACTTTTTTTTCACTTGCTTTGATGCTTTTATACAGCAGAGGAACAGTAATTCTGGGGGCTTGCAGAAATCTAAGATGTAACACAATTCTGGTGTTCGATCTTGGGCAAGTTAATATCATGCCTCAGTTTCCCTGTACGTAAATGGGGATAATGATACTTATTTCCTGTAAATTGCTTTGGGAACTTTTGATTATGAAAGCTGAATATGATTATTCATTATGTTTGCTTCCTATGAATATTCTAGTGAATGTGTTTCGCAAGGGGATGATTAATTTTCAACAAATATCGGAGACTTGAGAAAATGAGTTTATATCCTCATAAATATAAATGTTCTGTTTCAGATATTGAGGAAATGTGACATATCTGTATTCCATACAAATGCAGTCAGTATTCTCAGATGAGGAACACTGAGCCCACACATGTTAATCCCATGTTCTTTCATGCCAAGGACCATCAAGCTTTCCTTGTGCCAAGAGGGAGCGATTCTGAGGGAGGAATGTACATATATTTTTAGACAAAAGCAAGGGAAAGATGTAGATACATAATTTACTAAGTTATGGTTGTTTCTGCATGTTAGAGGTAAAACATATGGGATGTTTACTCTGACAAGTTTTAAATACAAAAAGAGTTGCCCTGTCGGTCACCTTGTGTGGTGTGACATAGCTCGTGACTATCCTGTGTATATCACAAATGAGATTCTGGTGTAACTGCTCGGTTTAATAATGTCATGAAATAGTCAATCTGTGATTTGCCTTCATAGCTTTTCCCAGTGGTTAGTCACTCTCACTGGTCTGCTGCACAGATAAGTTACTTGGTCTTGCTATTGGTGCTGTTTCCTCTCCGTGAGGCTGCTTGGATGGTAGAATTGCATAATACAGACTCCTTCTATGGAGGCTAAAGATATCAAGTCTTTCTCTACCAATAATAAGACTCATTTTTCTAACCTTAAAATCATCTTTGTGATATATTTGCACTTTCCCTCCAGTTTCTCACCCCTCTTTAAAACTGTGTTTACCAGATGCTATATAGTCATATGTCCAGTAATGTTGACTTGCTCTTATTCTTTACTCTTCTTTTCTAATCAGTTATTGAATTAGGGCTTATTTTTAATGTTTGATGAGCATCTTGAGAGAACATATGAATTACCTTTCCACTTATTCCCTACTTCCTTGTCAGAATTGCAGTTTTTTTTTCTTCAGTGTACCATTCCCTTGGTAGGATCTGCATTCTGTGCTCCTTGATCTAGAACCCTGCTCTTTATTTATTTCAGTGTCCCTTTCTTGATAAATAAATTCTTTCCATATGTCTTTTGGGTCTGTGTCATCCACAAATTTTATTGGTATTTGTACTGGTGTTCAACTGTCTGATCAAAAAGATTCCCATCTGGTGGTTCTTTTCTTCCTGCTTCCCACTGTCCCACAATTACAGTGTGATGTACCAGCATCTTTTACATAATTACAATTTATGTGTGTGTGTCTCTTAAAAAATAATTTTAATGTAGTAGTGTTCATAATTTTTTTTAAAAAACAGCCAAACCAAACAACAAAAAGTACAATATTAAAAAAATAAACCCAATTCCTACTTAGAATCATTGAATCTCAGACTGTGTTGGGCTGGCAGGGGCCTTTAAAGATCATCTAGTCTAACCCACTGCAGTGAGCAGGGTTGTCTTCATTAGATCAAGTTGCTCAGAGTTTCATCAAGCCTGGCCTTGAATGTCTCCAGGGATGGGAAGACCATCTCTCTGGCCAGTGTCTTACCACCCTCAGACTGAAGAACTTCTTCTTAATGTCTAGTCTAAACCTTCTCTGCTCCAGCTTAAAATCATCACACCTCGTCCTATTGCTCCATGCCCTTACATCAGTGCCCCCCCAGCTTTCCTGTAGGTCCCTTCAGTGACTTGAAGGGGCTCTGAGGTCTCCCTGCAGCCTTCTCTTCTCCAGGATGAACAAGCCCAACTCTCTCAGCCTGTCTCTATAGGAGAGGTGCTCCAGCATCATCCTCATGGCCTTGAAATACTTAAATCTGATGAAAAAAACAGCAAAGTGTGCATGTGAGAATGACCACTGAGATGTGTAATATTCATCTTGCTATTGAAAAGCATTGTGTAGGCAATGTCTTTTTAATTGCTTGAGAAACATACTTGCATAGGTTTAAATAAGCATAATTGTACTTGACTTCCAGGACCAGGAGTCGAAGAAGCAAGGGACATTAAGAGGGAAACATCTCCATTCAAGCATAAAGAAAAAAAAACACATGATATTCTCTATTACAACTTTAATCTCTGTGCCCATGAAAATAGAAGTAGCAGGACTGGTCAGAAACCAGTTGCATCAGCAGAGGCGTTTTTGAGGCTAACCCTGAATTTACTTGCTGATATTTCTAAGCAATTCTTTGCATCAGCAATGAAAATCCAGCCCTCTCTAGAAAGACAAATGTGAAGTTTGTCTGTGATCCATGTAAGGAACAATTTCCATATCTAGTGGTGAAACACCAGAGGCATCACTGATATATGGGGACCCAGGAGCCAAGGACAGGTTTCAAGTGGTCTGAAACAAGGCAGTAGTTGATACAAGATTTCCATGGGAGAGCTTTAAAAACCTTTCTGTTAATTTATAGGAGCTTAATTGAATAATTATTGCCCTGCTGGCAGGCTGCAGGTCAGCAAGTTCTTCTTCCAGCCCTCTCTTAACAATCTGAACATTTGGTGGGGTGTTTAAGAAAATTAAAACAAAGCCCCAGCAAAAGCAAGCCAACAGGCCAAAGAGGTTTCTAATTTGGCCAAAAATAATTTAATTATTGGTTTTAATTATTTTATTTTTCTTAGAATTGTGAATAGACACTGAATTGTGTCTGAACTGTGGGATTGTTCTGTCACACCTGCAGCACCAAGGGATTTTTTTTTTTTTGCATTTATAGTTAAATAAAAACTGCCAGTGAAAGTGTTAAGCTGGAGGAACATATTTGAAAGATTCCTGCACCAGTCAAACTCGCTTAGCCCCTTAATCCCTTACATTGGCAGTTGAATCCAAGAGACATGTAGTAGTGCTCAGAGGAGCTATAAACAAACAAAGCTTGAAGCTCTTGGCACCTTAAAAAAATTGCCTGTTTCTTGTAAATGCATTGCAATAAAACAATAGCTACTGAACATTAGTGGAGAAAGAAATCAGCCATGTGAAATTCATACTAGGTGGCCTTCCAATTGTGTGGAAAAAGCACCAAGAAAGAGGTTGAGATAAATTCTGCCAATGCTGCATGAGGTTTTGGGGAGTTAATAATAAAGCATACTGGAGAACACATGCAGAAAACTGAACTGGTTGATCATTTGAATGCTAGGATATTTGTGACAGTCCCCTGCAATTTAAATAGCTTTCTTTGATTACCCATTATCCTACCACTGCCTTACCACCTTGCCTTAGCCCATAATTGCTCACATTCTGCAACCTTTTTGCTACAGAATATGGGAAAGAATTAAATAAAATTAGATGTCACATTTTTAAAGTGCAGTGATGACAGCAAGGATTCATTCTCGTAATTAAGAACATTTCACTGTGAACAGTTTGAGTATCCTGTTAAAAACGCGATGCGAGGAATTTTTGTGCTGACTTAATGGTGCATGTGCCTAACACTGAAAAAGCAGCATTTTAAATTGTTACATTTTAGTGGATTGAAACTCCACTACATTAAAAACATTAGACTCCTGTAAAATACAGAGTGCAGTAGAAATACCATCTTAAACAGATGACAAACGGACAAATTGAACTTCTCCCCTTTATATATGCAAAAGGAGTTTATTGGTGAGAACAACTTTGACTTTCTGTGACCATTTTTATTGTAAGTGGAGTAGACAGGTGGAGAATGTAGGATAAAATTGAAAAAGGAGATGAACCAAAAGTATGCCTTTTAAAACCATTTGTTGCTACTTTGTGTACTATAGATTGGCTTTCTTTTGGTTTAACATCCCATACATTTCTTATTCTTCCACCTGTGATATCAGTTTACTCTCATGATGCTCTTATACACTTTGCTGAATCTTACACTGATAATCTAGTCAATATCAGTTGAGGGATTCATTGGAAAAAAATAGTTTATGAATTCTGTCTGGTTGTGAAATCTAGTTATGAATGCCTAGTATAAGTCTTCATCACCCTAAAGCTTTCATCATGATGGAAATACTAGTTTGCCTTCCTTTTGCTCTCACTTTTGCAGTTATATTGGTATGACACAGAGTAATGCAGGTGAAGAACTGTTGTTTAGCCAGGTGTTGTCAGTAGGTAGGAAGGGCCTTGCCAGGAGTAGACCAAATGTCACATAAGAGAACAGCATTCTTTCTCATACTTTTAAGAAGCAGTAGAAGGAAAGGCTCAAGATGGATATAAGGCTCCAATAAAATGGATATATCTGAAAGCCTAACAGGACTCCCTTAAACCTCAATTTATTTCCCTATGCTTAGTGAACTCTGTGTGGGAAAAGCATTAGGTGTCGTGTTTGTGTAACTCACTTCATTTGTATAAAGCTAATCCTTGGAGTAGTTAGCAAAACATGCTGGCATGCCTGTGAGGTGAGGATTGCAAAATCATATCCCATGAGAGTGTATACTACACACAATCTTGTTAGCAATGAAATTTAATAAATCCCCTGTCTCCAGGCTGCCCCAGGTGACTTTGCATTCTGAGCTGCATCATTTCCAGAACGTGTGGTATCCTCCAGTGTGAATTCTGAGAGTCAAAGGGAGATGCCAACCTCTTCTCAGTGGCCTGTGGGGACAGGACAAGGGGCAATGGCCACAGGTTGGACCACAGGAGGTTCCGCACCGATGTGAGAAAGAGCTTCTTCATGGTGAGGGTGATGGAGCCCTGGGCCAGGCTGCCCAGGGGGGTTGTGGAGTCTCCTTCTCTGGAGACATTCCAGACCTGTCTGGACACTGGCCTGTGTGACCTGCTCTAGGGAACCTGCTTTGGCAGGGGGTTGGACTGGATGATCTCTGGAGGTCCCTTCCAACCCCTGCAATTGTGTGATTCTGTGATTCTGCGGGGCAGGGAAGAGGCTTTTTTAGTGCACCCTCCTCCTCCCTGCTGCCTCAGTAGTGTGAGAACACAGGGCATGAAGGCAGCAATGTTTGGACATTTGTCTGCCTTTTCATAAAGCAACTCTGCTACATCAGTGGTGACTTTGAACCATTTGCAGGGTTACTGAGGTCTGGAGGCAGCACGGAGAGGAGCAGTGTTTCTAAATGTGAGTAACCCCATACTGTGTGAATGTAGCAGTGAGATCTCTGACAGCTTGGAATCTTCAGCAACACCTATCTAGTATCCTAGAGGTGCCCAATATCTAATAATGTCACTTGATGTCACCTCCCATAAGATAGAGGATTTAATTTTGTTGTTGTTCTGAGAATGATCCCTGTGGAAGTCAGTACTACAGAGAGGTGTAAAGTAGCCACTGCAAGAGACCAGAATCCTCCCAGGTAGTTCATGCACAACACAGGCAACAGAATACAGACACACCATAATGTCTGATTAATATACCTTAATGTATTAATCATGTGCCTCACTGCTGTCATCTCTAGAGATAGGAGAAATTATGATTTGCTGTCCAAGTGTGAACTAAATAGATATTCCCTGTTTATTTTGCAATACTTGGAAAACTCTCAAGTCAGAATGATATTTTAACTGTATGTTTTCCATCCACATCCAGGGTTTGTTCATTGGTTTATATTCACTACGTCATAATTTTGTCCTGGAATTCACAGGGGACTTATGTTCACTTACGTGAAGATCTCCTCATGCTGTTCTGTCAGTGAAAAGGAGACTTAAAGTGGCAGTAAATTACACTGATATCCAGTGCTGTTATATTGTCAGAGAGATGTAAAGCAGTATTACTGTGGTTGAATATTATGTCCATCTGCTCACTTCAGTTCTCAACAAAAAGAAATTCTCTCCTTAGCTAGAAAGGATGCAGCAGGAAGTGGTGAGCAAATTAATTAGATTAATGGAAATGACAGCTGCTCTTTTTGTTACATGCCTGATTTAAGCCTGTGGAAGAGAACGGGGCTCTATTATCAGTTTTCTAAGTAATTGTGTTCCCTGAGATGACTGTATTGATGCCTCTGTTTAGATAAAGTCTTGCTGAGTAAAAATTCTGATTGTCTCCTCTCTGGTATTTTAGAAGAGGGAATGTTTCTGCACATTAACAGAATCGTTAATGGTGTGTTCACCATTAACCAGGATGGTTTATTAAGGAAGAAGTGCTTACTTCAGAGAGACACAATCACAGTGCCTTTCCAGTTGGGTTTCTTAAAAAACCCAAACCCAACACCTAAACACATTATGAATTATTATGAATTATTAGGAATAATATATTTTAGCATCAAAAGCAACAACTGATACTGCAGTATTTGATGTTCTTGATTTCTTTTAGCTTAAAAAAAGCCTTCTCTTTGCATGAGGAGTTATCTGTTAAAAATATAAATACATATACTAGGGTTCTAAATGTTTCACTTTGTCTTTTGGCCTACATTTCCTTTTACAGGCTCATAGCAAAGTAACTATTTTATGGTTTTGACAAATTAAAATGAAATTCTTACAGCAAGTGTGTGACAAAGCTGTCTGTGGTGATGGAAATCTCAAAAGCAGCTTCACAAATGACTTTTACAACAGTTGTGTGAAGTCAAGTTGGTGGTTGATCTTTGTTTTTATGGAAAGAAATAATTTAAGTTTCTGGCTGAGTTAATACATAACTTTCAATGGGGAGGAAATTAAATGCTTTTGTGAAAAGTAAAAATGGCAGTATGTGGCTTTCCACATAACCATAGATGGTTATGCAAATGAGAAAGTCAAGAAAGTGTGCAGGAGGGTTGCAGTCAATCAAGTAAAGGAAGACAAATTTTCCTCATATAAGTAAGTTTGGACTTCTGGTCATGTAAAGCTGTACAATATCTTCCACAGAGAAATTAGTCATTTGATGAGAATTCCTAGATATCTCCATAATATGAAGAGTAATATGCCACTAAGTTTGGTCATATGTCTAACATTGCTTAGTAAATTGACTTACATGAACTGTGCTCCCAAGAATAAATACAGGTCTATACCATTCTGGTTTTGTCCCGTGCCTAATGGAAAGAGGATTAACTTCATTATCTGTGACAAATGTGCAATGTTCAGGGTCATTACCACAACTGGAACCGTCTGCCTCCTTAATGTATGAGCCTAAACATGTCAAACAGGTACTGCAGAAGAGACTCTCTCCTGGTACAGAGAAGTGGCAGTCTGGAGAAATGCTGCATTTACAGTCTGTTCACTACACCTCTGAGCACAGAACACAAGCAAAGTCAGTATGTGTTGGTGACACTTGCTTTTGGATAGAGAGCAGATTTATTAGACCTTTACTCTTATTTCAGAAAGAGAACAACCACTGAATTTATATACCAGCTGAGGCATTGCTATGGATCTGTAGGCTTATGGAACTCCATCCAAAGTCAGGTAGACTACAGGTGTACACCAGTTACAAAGGTTAAAGTGCAGTAATTACTGCAGTAATGTAGGTGAATATGCAAAAGTTTTAATGCAATTTACATGCTGCTGCAATTCTAGAGAAGGAATAGAAACAGAAAACCATAGCAAGGACAATGTTTACAATTCTAGTACTTTCTTATACCCCAGGAGTAATCACCAATGGGCTTAAACCTCATTAAAAAGGACACTGTTGGATTAAGTTGTTGGTTTTAGCTCTTTTTGATGAAGGGCTTACAAAATGAAACATTCAGTTCTGGCCAGAAAAGGAGGTTTTATTCTTCAGATTAGAAAAAAAATCAAAAAGTCAAAACTCAGAAAGGCACCAAGGAAAGAAATATGATGAAGGAGAGTGGGATTGAGCAGTCTGGCCATGTAAGCTCAGTTAGTTTTGCTGTTCAGTACATGTATAGACTCTGTCATTTGAGTCTTTGACTTTTGGTCACCATGTTCAAAATCTTATAAAAGGGAATTCCCAGGCCCAAGCTGTGCAGCACAGCACCCGTAACGCTGCACATGCTTCTTTCAGTCCATCCTTTCTTTTAGTGTCAGCATGAAATTAAGACATCAAAGCTGGCATATTGAAGTAAGGAAGTGTAATGGAGAGAGCAATTCCTTTCATTATTTTATTCACTGATTGGTCTTAATTTCCAACATAACAATTTTACTACATTAGTTTCTGGTTTTGTGCTCCCCTTGTTTAACAGAAATTATCTCAACACAGCTGTTTTTATGAGTAGGCATTTTTGGTTTGGACTAATTCATTCTTTGTGTCTCAGCCTTTGTTGACTCCAGTAAAATGGTTATATGCATCACTTCTGAACTTCTGTTCCCATGGATAACTAAAGTAGATTTCTCAGTGAAACAGGAGATATAGAAAACAGTAGTAGTGTTGTCCTTATTTCTTGTGTCCCGTACTTGCTGTTCTAATTTGTTCTTTTTGCGTCTGTTTTCTTAGTGAGCTCGAAGAAAGTGGAGCAAAAACAATATAAAAAGGAAAGTCAGCTCGGGAACATATGAACCTCACTTTATATTCCAACACAAATTTTAGCACTCTGCCTTTGCTTATGAAAAAAATGTGGAGGAAGATTAAATTTGCTGTGTATACTTAAATGTACCACCCTTTTTAACCTGAAGCATTTGTGCTGAGAGCGTAGTTGCATTCCTGCAAAAGCAGGGGGGTGCGTGGGGGTGGGTGTGAGGAAACACCCTACATCTTAATTTCATATGTAGAAATGAAAAAGGGTAGTGAAAAGAGAGATAACTTTTTGCTGTTTTAAAGTAGCAAGTAGCTAAGGCTCTATTAAATCAAGATTTCTCTTCTGTCCAGAGACTTACATTGTTCTTAACAGGAAGACTTGTGATCTATTTCCATGATTAGTGATGCTATTATGAGATAAAATTCAGTGGTCATGTAAAATGACACAGCGTGATTGTCCACAGGCTGAAGATTAGAATTTGTGGGGAAAACACACAGCTCTACAAATCTATATTTTATCTTGTATAATGTTCACCAAAGCTTTACAGCAGGCTTAATCAGTTGAACATGAATTAATGATGGTTATCAAACAAAAAATAATGAATTCCAAATAAATACTTACTGCATAATTGAAGTCACAAGAATTTTCTATGAATAAAATATATTTGTATTTACAATGCATAAATTCAGTTGTGACACTGTTGGCCATAAACAGCTTTCTGATGGAAGTATTGATGAGCTATGTTAAATTAGTAATAGCTTGAATACATTTCTTAATTATGTCACCAACTTTGTGTGCAGGAATGTTTAAAATTAATTGGGTGCCATTTATTTTATCTGCGCTGGAAGAAGAAAATTGTGGAATTTTTCTTTTTAAACTGTGGTATATGCTATAGAGCCTCGGATAATGGTAAAATAGTTCAGATTAATCTTTTTGTGTGTATGTATGCAAGGGATATTATAAATTTTACTTCTGCTTTGCCAAAGACAATTCAGATATTTATTTCATCAGTGCAATACATTAAAAAATAAAAAATACATACAAATACATAAATATACCACTCTGCACCGTTTTGAAGAGCAGGACAGAATATGCCAGAGAGTTGCATGCACATTTTAGTGTTAATGGGAAAAGTTTTTAAGTTTTAAAAATAAAGTATCAAACAAAAAAAAAAATTTGGGGGGATAATCAGGGGTCATTCTGGAGTCAGCAGAGTGAACCTGAGACAGTCAGTTCTCAGGAAATATTCAGTATTAGGAAAAAGGGAAGGCTCAGAAGAATGGCAGGTTTGATGTTAGATTGTGCGATGCTGTTAATGATCAGGGAGATAAATGATTTCCAGATTTGGATGTACTGTGTAACTTAGTGTGATATCTTTGCAAACCATGTTGTCTTTCTTGCACACCAGTTTCCTACTCATAAAGTAAGACTAACTCCTACCTGCGCAGGTGGGGCGGTGTGAAGCCCTCTCGGTCACTGCAGCGTTAGTTTTTGAACGATGATTTGAGTGCATCCAGTTGGATTAGCATCAAGCATTTCAGGAAAAAGCACGGCTGGGAAATGTGCTTTTAAAGTATGCTGAGCATAAAGCACACTCAGCTTTAAAAGCAGTGTTATCACTATGCTATCTGGATCTGAGAGTCCTACTTAGGGACTATTGTGAAACCCTTCTTGCAAAGAGCTCTGAAAAAGAAACAGCGAAAGAGAAAATGAGGGAAGTACCAGAGCATGATAGGCAGAAGCCTTAACATGTCAGCAATATTCTTATGTTTTACTCTTTTGTTTTTTCTTCAGCAAATGGGAACTTTAAGGAGACAGTTGTGGAACAAATAATGAGCCTTTTAAGGAGCCATCCTTAAGTGAAAATTACAAAATGGCAATCCAGCAAAGTTGTTTGAAAGTGTTATTGAGGTAGGTAGAAGAAGGCTGGAGAACTGTGAGGCAAAGTGCAACAGATGGGAAATAAAGCAAAGCTGAGACTGTGAGTTAGAGAAGTACAAATAAACTTGGTTTTGAGAAAAAAATCTGATTAGGTAATATGCTTGGAGAACATAGGTCAGATTTTGTCAATCTACAACAGGAGCAACCTATGGGTGACAGAGGGGATACACTGCACCTTTGTGAGCCCTGGGGAAAGTGGTGACATCCTGAACTTTCTAAATTCAGTGGATAAACAAGAGGAAAATTAATGCAAGAATTCATTTTCCTAATTGACCTCTTAGCAGCCAGAGAATATTCTGAAGTATTCTAAGGATGATCTGGCTCTGAGTTCCACAAACAGCTTCCAGTAATGTCTGGCACACCAGGAGTCTTATGGGGGGCTGTAAAAGAGGCTGAGCCTTGGATTGCCTTGAAGCCAGAGACAGAGACACCTCATGGGGAGCTGTGTAAAGAGCTCAGACTTGAGGTGTCCTGTAAACTGAGACTAAACCAGCGAAATGCTGCTTAATTCGGTGAACAGAAACCTAGGTTGAGCCTTGAATTCCTTCAACAAGCAACATGTCCAGAGTCCAAATCAAACCACTATTCAGCTGGCTAAAAAGATAAAGACAAGCTATTTGTCACCATTTGACTTCAATGGGCCTAGACAATGCAAAGATCTGTGAAAGGTAGGGCATAAAATAGTGGGGGACACTGTTAATCTCAGCACAGTCCTGCCCACTGTCACATAGATCAGAGAAATAAACAAATATTTCATCCCCTATGTCTTGGGGCTGAGAATTGGGAGCTGCTTCTCCAGCTCTGCAAGGAGACCCTTCCCCTTGGCCAAGATGCCAATCTTGGGGAAGGGTAAGTGAATGTTTGTGTCCTTTTAGTCTGTAGTCTCGGGTGATTGACAAGTGCACTTGTGAGTTGTGATAGTGTGTTCACGAATCTGCTGCAGTTGTAATACTGACTCTTGTGATGTGACCAGTGAGTCACATCACTGTGTGATGTGACTCACTGGTCACTATTACCAGTGAGTCACATCACTGTGTGATGTGACTCACTGGTAATAGTGAGTTTTGTGACTGCTGAGGGCAGTAATGGAGTGTTTTGTGTCGTGACTGGGTTCTACTGGCCATAGAGCATTTTGTGAACCTCTTGTGGTTGTGATAAGCGTAGACTTAGTTCTAAACTGCAGCGCTCCATTTTTCCATTGTAGCTATAAAACCTGTGATAGTGAGGCCTTGAAGCTGCATGTGGATTTTAAACTATTAATTTATTTATTAAACCCTGAAGTTGAATGTTTTTCTGTCACAAATATGAAGCCATGTTGGAACAAATATTTGAGTGAATGAAGGGAAGGGTGACAAACAGTGATCCACGTACACAATCACTGTTTACTAATCAATGATACATCCACCTCTGCAGCATTGTCTGGTGCTCTGTTGGGATGCATGCTCCTATTTAACAAGCTGAAATGCATTCACTGCCCTTGCACTAAAATCCAAATGGGTTCTCATTGGATAAAGTACTTGTGATTTCTGCAAGTTGTGACTTGCAGAAAACTCAAAGTGGGTGATCTACCGCTTTGAGTTTTCAAAGTGGTAGATCACCCTCTGTAGAAATGTTGCAATGTTTCAAGTCATAGTTCTGTCCTTGGTTTTACCAATGAATTTCCAGGTTTGGCCTAAGGAATAAATCCCCTTGAGAACTGTTAGTTCTCTATACTGCACACATAAAAATTACCAGGAAAAAAGTATAAGAAACCTGCAATGAAGGGCAGTATGTTAGCATAGACTGCAGCTCCCAGGATTTTCTTCCCTTTTTTGAGTTTTATAATTTATTTTTTTTATAAGACACAAATACAAACAATGTCCTCTGCCAGCCTCATATTTACTTTATGTTCCACAAGCTAAGAAAAGTTCAAAAGAACAAAATGGAGAATTCTTTTTTCCCTTGGAGTAATGACAAACCAGAATGAGGTTTATGGTGCTGCTTAAACTCCTGACCCATAGTCTTGAATCCTGTTTCCTGATAGGAGGCAACCTTAGATGCCATAGTGGAATATTGGAGAAGCATCCCATGCAACAGTTCTAGTAAAATCAGTTCTCTGAATAAACACTTCCAGTGATCGAGCCAAGCAACATGTAGAAACAAGTTTGGGGTTTTTTTTGTTTGTTTGTTTGTTTTTTTGTCATAATATTTTCAACATTTAGGTCATAACTAGATCAAGGACAAAGAAACAGTAAGATTTTCACTTTATTGCCCCTATTTCATCAGTAGCAGGAATAGGTCAGAACAATTACAGTACGTCTCATAAAACTGTCTGCCTCCCTACTCTGCAACTTGATTATTCCATATAAATTTTCAACCTAAACTGTAAAATCTGCAATACTTATACAATGACATGAAGCTGCAACAATGTGAAACCTCTCTGTTCACTTATGCTATGTCCTTCCACAAAAAAAAAAAAAAAGGAGATTCTGAGTTTTGCTCTTTGCCATCTGCAAGAAAACAACACAGAGTTTGCCCTTCACAAACCTGTTTTACAGTGGCATGTTGTTTTGAAGTTATATAACATCTTGGTCTTATGCCCGTGTGAAAGAACCATCAAAGCAAAACCCAGCAATGTCTGTGGGTTAGATTTTAGGGTTGTCACTTTTCTCCTTAAAAGTGACACCCCACAAAATATTCTTCAGAGGAACTTAGGAAGAACACCACTATTTTAAAGACTTGATGAGAGCAAACTTTTCCATCCTTGTGGCAGTGCCAGTTGTGTTCTGCTTTTCAAACATTGTCAAAAATTATAAAGCATAAAAGCTTTCAAGCACTGAAGATTAATCCTCCCTCCCAGAAAGATATAGATTGTAGTCAAATTCTATAAACCTCATTTTGCTTCCAGCTACATATTTTTAAGTATAATTCTGAAGCAATATCAAAGCAGATGGTGCAACAGCAGCATTGAAAAAGCATTTGGTGTATTGTAAGTGTCAGGTTAGAATTCACAACCTGATGAATTGCCCACAAGCTCAGTGCTAAAATGGTGCCATTTCTGTTTTAAAATAACTAAGTTAGAAACTATTTCAGAACTAGAATTAAAGTAAAAAAGAAAATAAATAACCCATATGTCCCTTGTTGTTTTTAAATATTTGTCAACCGGAATTGTGAAAGCGAAGGTTATGTGTGTTGTGTCAGTATAAAGCTTTCCATTTGTTCAGAATTTTCAAGCTGTGTGAACAGTGTTTTTGAAGACCTTTGGAGGTGGTATCTCCAGCATACACACTACATTGAAGTTTCATGTAATGCTTCAGGAGCAAACAAGCTTGGCTTTGAAAGAAACTTTGTTTTAAAGGTAGCAAATTCTCAATAACATCACTGGTTAGTACCAGAGAAACCTTCTTCGGGTTATGGATAAAAATTGACCTTTCTAACTAGGAGTAATGTCAAGTGCTGAAGCCATTAAAGTTCAGTTTCCTCACAACTATAAGGCTTCATGATGCTATTTTGTATTTCTATTCAGAGGGGAAAAAAAGGATTTCTTTCATACTATAGCTGAGAGGAGCCAGCTCCCATTTAGCTGGCAGCTCCCACATAGAAATTTGAGGTTTTATACTCCTATTTCAGTACCAGAGGGTTCCTGGACCTTCATTTAGAAGCTGGGAAGACAGAAGGCTGTGAGAAAATCTGGAATAAGGAGTATCCAGACAATAAGAAAGTGTTTATTCCAGAGCTTCTCTGCTCTCCTTGTTATGGAGAGAATCCCTGGTGGGCAGATCGACGGCAAAAGACTTGCGCGAAGTTGCCATCTGACAGCATCAGTTACCTTGTCAATGATAATGCGGCTCAGAAGCATCTTTGGGAGGAGAGCCAAGCATTGATTTGTTTCTGGAGCTATACTGGTTCATTGGCAGCCCTGTGGGCTTTGGGAAACTTGGAAACACAAAGCGTAGCTTGCTTCTAAATGTGCTGCCATGCTGGAGCAGATGCTTTTTTAATGGCAAGCAATACCCTGTGACACCAGTGTGCTTGGTGCTAGTGTCACTGCTCTCCACGGGGTGGTGGAAACGAGAGCACGTGGATCTCTAGGCTGGCTTTACTGAATACTGAATACTGAATACTGGCTTTGGTATTTTCACTTGTGCCTTTGCTTCTCCCCCGTAGCAAGAGCTCCCAGGAGGTTTAGCTGTAGGTTTTATGTTTTATTATTCAGATTCTGACTTGGAGATATGTTTTAAGAGAGAAAGACTCCTCCTTCTTTTGCTTTGGATGCAGTTACCAGCAGGCTGGGTCAACACTTGAATGTGACAGTGCCACATTCAGTAATAAAGCCTCCAAAGCACTACTGTGGTGCATCTTCAGTGTAGAGAGTGGCAGTACAAGTCATCAGGTATGTCAAAGAGGCAGGATGAGACTTGCTCATTCTGTTGAGAATATGAGGAGCTCCCTCCTATATGTTTTTGTATAGTTTCTGATATGTGGACCCACGGAGAAGTCAGAGCTTCTCAAGAGACTATAAAACTGAGATGCCTGGCTAGAAGTGTTCCACTGCATGACAGGTTTATGGCTACAAACATACTGTGTCGGGTATGTTGTTAGAAAGACATCAGAGATGCTATGCTGAAAAAAATTAATAAAATTCTGAACTGAGGAAAGGACAAAGGGGGGGTGGATATTTGTACATGAGTAAGTGTTGGTTTTTTTCATCTACTAGGAACCACAGCTGATGTCTAATCAAAACTTCAGTGAATTTAATATACACTGTAGGTATTTTAGTACCTATAACCTTATTTCTTCCTTGGTTTCTTGAAAGGAAAATAACCTCTCCCAGGATTTTTTTTTTTAATGAAATGCAGATAATGTGTTTTCTAAGCTTATGAGGGTGATGTGAGACTGCTCTGGGAGGAAACATGGGGAGTTCTTTCACATCTGTCTTTTAAAGATACTGACCCTGTGTGTTCACCCTCCAACCAGGTTCCTCTCCATGTTGGTGTTGCTGCAGGTTCTGCTGTGCTCCAGGGGAGGGAAGAGTCTCTTGGGATGTGACAATGGCACATGGTACAGTGTAGATTACCCCAAAACTGCAAACCAGGGGTCCATGCTTTTCTAATGAATTAAAGGCAGCCTTAGAAGAAAACTTGGAAATTATCTGTATTTTTATTTATCTTCAGAGCTTAGTATTTAAACTACCAGTAATGATAAAGGAAGAGTTAAGAGGATGTTTGTGGATACTTCATATAGTCACACAGCAGATTTCTACACTTCAAAACCTCAGTATGGAGGGGTTGGTTGACCTTAGCTGTAATGGGTTGAGCAGGATACCCAGACCCAGGATTCTCAGTGCACATCCCTCCTTTGGCTTCAGGAGTTGAAGCAGAAATGTGTGTTGCCAACTTGTGTTCAGCTGGGAGCTGATAAGAGATTTTCATATTCACACAGGAAAGATGACTTTCTCTTTTGCAGTGAGACTTGACCTGGGACCTGACCAAGGGAACTTACTGTTAAAATCTTCCTGCAGTGGGATGAATGATGAAGTCACATGATGTAGGATTTGTGTACCTTTGTCTTATACAGCTGTAAATCTTAAGGCATCCCGGTGTTCTACTTTTTCATGGTCTTCTGAGTCAATGTTGAAAAAAAAACCTTAGCATTGGAAAAAAATACTGAAATTTTTCAAGTGAATGAAGTGACTCTTCAACTGATAAGGGAATGAATAATGTTTTTTGGTCTATGGTTATTTTCCCTCCCTTTTCCCCCTACTTTAGGTATGTTTGTGGTGATGAAAAAGTTGCTCTTTTATGGCTGCTGGGCAGGATGACACAGGACAACAGGGCAGAGCGAATACAGTACTCTAGAAAATCTGTCTGGTGTTAATTAGGAGTAGCAGAATTGAAGGGGAGAGTGAACAAACCCATTATCCTTGATGCTCTTCTGCTACTGGCGGGTCTTGGGATGGAACACGGCTCCTTGCTGTGCACATTCATGTCTTGCTGCTGCTTCTGGTGAAAGGAGTGACTTGTCTTTTTTAGCTGTTAAAAAGAAGAAAAAGTAATGAGGATTATGCCCTTATTCTCAGTTGTGACATGAAGACTTATTTCTTCAGGTGTGTTATTTCTTCAGATGATGCTAACAGGCACTATTAAATATGGCTCTGTTCTCCAGTCCACAACCAAGGAAAGACAAAGCTTCCCTACCACGGAATGAAAATGTTGGGAAGGCTTTGCTGAACTTCTCTAACCAAGTGTCTTGCACTGCTGACGTGCTTGGGGTTCGTTGCCTTGGAAACAAGTGACTGTGCACATCTAGCACAAAGAGGGTCCGCACGGGGCCCTTGGGGGCCCCATTACAGAATTTCTTATGTTTAGAAATGTTTTGTAACAAGGCCCCTGGTGTCACTTATTAGCAGTAAAGTGCAGAGCAGCCTTCATCAGCATCAGCTACCAATTTGTTTCTTATGGAAATGAATCCACATTGATGGTGTATTGGCGGGGGGGG
>VXBZ01000099.1:76538-166001 GCA_013399135.1 Heliornis fulica
GGGGGGGGTGAGATTTTTTGAGAACAGAATTCCTCCTTGTTCTTTTTAGGCTGCTGCTTGAAACACACTTCTCTAATTTGCGTGCTTTTCTACCCGTTATATTGATCTCAGCCTTCTCAGTGAAATGAAGTAACAACTTGCAAGGGGAGGGTGGCCAGAGTCAGAGGAAATAAACTTGTACAGAGGCATTTTGTCTGTAGCATGATCTGCCTTCACAGCACTGCAGTGGAGCAATTTTAAACTTCACTGTCTGATTAATCTGCTTTCTTTTTTGGATAAGTTTTATGCCTTCATCTTTACTAAATATTGTTTTTANAAATATTGTTTTTATTTGCCTTAAAATGCAAGCTAAAATATTAACTTTTACGGGAATGTCATAGTAATGAATGTATGCCTCTGATTATTTTTTTTCTGCTATCACATAGAAAGTGTAGAGATGATTAAGGTATTTTAAAGGTTACAGTCTAGACAGATATTTGATGTAAGAACAAGTTACAAAGAAAGTTCTGTGTTTTGGGGGTGGATTGATTTGTTCTGCTGCAACTATTGTTTCATTATCCTGCAAATATTGTAATGATACTGTTAGTGGTTGCAATCACAAAGAACTTATCTCCACAGAGCAGATAAGCAGGAACTTCTTTATTCCAGCACTGGGGAACATGGGGGAATAGATCCTCCAAAAACATGTTCCCCAGTAGGTACAAAGCACAACATACTTATACACTTTTTTTTTAAAACAAAGCTATTGCTCAAAACTGCATAGAATACTCACTTCTTAATTTGACCTTTACAATGATTGACTTTCAGTTAGCTCACCTCAGCTATATTCTTATTCTATAAAAATCATTGGTTAACTTTACTGATTGTTTTAAATACAAAGCAGGAAGGGTATTTATTAGCATATTCATGTTATTTCTTGAAAATCATTATCATATGCAAATGTCTCTAATACATGCATCGTTATGTTGAGCAGGGGTGCTCTGGTGGTTGTTGATAGTCTTCCTCACTGTGTCCACTGATGAACTCCATCCTTGTGCATGCTTATTTCATCTTTGGCTGATCTTCAAAACCACAAGTGGCTTCTTCTGGTACCTATTGTTTTAGTTCAAGGTCTATAACCAGTGTCCCATTATTTTGATTTAAGTTCCATAACGGTCTCCACAGTGACCAAGGTACTCACCATACTAGTTACCTATTACTAAGGGCCTGAACATGCTGTATACTCTCCTAGCTGCTAACATGTTCTAAACTAAGATAAAAGTAATCTGTGTTTCAGGCAATTTTGTTAGGGTGACTGCAACAGCACCTGACAATAATTGACAGAATAGGAAATAAGGGAAATAAACACAGGTACAATGAGAAAGCAGCAGTTGAAAAAAATTTCTTGGAATCACTCAAAGTCAGTGAAGAGAATTACTTCATCAGGAAGGGAACATCAGATAGATCTTCTAGATTTACAATGGTCTTGTCAGGAGCTGGAGCTTGTTTTGAGCTGGAGATTGAGGTTCATTCTAGGTGATCCTGTTCTGGCAGAGGGGTTGGAATAGGTGATCTGTGGAGGTCCCTTCCAAATCCTAACACTCTATGATCCTGTGATTGTGTATGTGATTCCAGCTCACCTGCCAGGCACCAGATGGAAGCCCAGGAGCTGCTGTTGTCCATAATCAGTTCCACTTTCTTCCTCAGCACCCAGACTGAGACATCGGTGGCATGGCTGGTGCAGGCAGTCCTCTCCTCAAGTCTGTAGCATCTAGTCATGGAGATGGAGTCATTCTCAGTGCCAACATAGTAGTTTCCACTGCAGCTATATGCCTCTAAGGGTTGGGGGTTTATCAAGTTGCACTGTACTGATGAACCAACTAGCACCTTCGTTGTGCCCCAGACTGAAGACCACGGTGAGAAGAGGTTGTGCTTCTCTGTAGTGCTTTTGTCCCTATCCTGTCCACAGTGTAATGCAACACTTTTTGTTCAGATCTGACATCCCACTGTGCTTGTGAAAGAAAGGGAAAAGAGAGCAGGAGAGAAGGGCATTGCATTATTTGTGTTGAGCAGGTTGGTTGCTTTCGCTGACAGTTGTGAGATATATGAAAGGAAGGGCTAAAGACTACTGAAGGAACCAGGAAAATATAAAAATTTCATTCTAAACCCAAAGATCTTTTGCTATTATCTTTTAATTAAAGATCCCAGTAAATATAAGCCTGAAAAGTTTAAAGAAATGAGAAGCATATACTCAATAGATGGCCTTCTCAAGCAATCACAGTTTTGGGGTCTTTAAGAGCCTCTTTGCTTCAGGGTTGAATTCCTGTAATCTAAGCTGTGCATACACTACTATATACCAAGATCAGTATCTTTTGAGTAAACTGCTTTCTTGTCATTAAGACTTGACATTTCTGTTCATTGTGGCTGCCTCACTGCAATAAACTTTCCCTAGAGGATATACAAGCTCTATTTTCAGGCATGAATGCCAGGAAGGGGCTGCATATGAAATAGGGAGGAGAAATTATTCTTGTTTGCAGAAGATGACTGGAGAGGAACACAAGTTACTGACATATGCTACATGTTTTCAGACAAGAGGGGATCTAAAAATCAGAGAAAAAAGACAGATGTTATATTTTTTGGTCTCATGTAATCCCTCACCAATGTGGGTTCATTTTCCCATGGAGAATTCTCTTAGGTTTTGTACAGTCAAATTTTAAATGTCTCTAAGTGATAGAGCATTCAATGCTTCCATTGTGAGGTTGTACTAGAGCCATTGTATTTCACTAGTAGGTAGTCTTATAATAGTCTCTTTAAAAAAAAAAAAAAAAAAATTAAAAAAGCACAAGTTTCCCTATGGAGAAATCCTAATGAAATGCTGCCATTGCAGAAACTGAGCCTGTAAAGGTCTTGCAAGAAAAAAGAATGGCAAAACTCCAGAGACAGAAGAAAGATTAAATTCAAAATGGCAAACAGTGGAAGAAGAGAGTCCTTTAATGAGAACAAATCTAAATTGCTTGAACTTCATTGTTTAAAAGGTCTCAATTTTTGAAACCTTTTTTTTTTTATTCCATGATCTGGTTTTAATTACAGTGAAGTACCTGACATTGTTTACAATTTGATGTCATTCATTGTTGGTCGCATTATCATTAAAATTGTCATTTATATATGCATATGCATCTTTTTAATATTAAAAAACCCTGTGAACTGCAAGCTGTAACTTGCAATGTACTTTTATTTGAATACAGATAAGCATAATTATCACCCAAAATTCCTGCAGTAAAAAACCCAAACAAACCCAAGACCAGTAAACAACAACAAAAAATCCTTCCAATTGCCTTTCTGGAAAAGAAGAGTTAGATAGGTTATCAGTGTGATTTCACATTGCCCTCTAACTTTTCCTCTCTTAATCTAATTCCATATAAATGGTAGCTAAACTTTTATCTACATCCTATGGTTGTCAGGGGATGTTGAAGCTATATTTGCTTTCCCATGGCCATATCCTTTATCCTTGCTAGTGGGGACAGAAAGTGGGTATATGCTTCTCTGCCCAGAAAAGATTATTTTTGCATGAGAGGAAGTAAAATAATCAAGTTTCCTCCTTTATATGCTTGGATCTTCCACACAGTATCTCAGGGCATTCTTTTCCAGGTTATTTAGCACGAAGAAAGCTGTTTGTATTTTAGTTAAAACAGTAAGAATTTTCCTTCTTACTTTTCTTTTTAAAACTCTTAAAATTTCAGAACACTGGCTTTTTTTCTTATCATTTATTTTAAAATAGTAATCACAATTTGGTTTAATTTTGTATCGATGTTTGCTAAACTAAGGAATAGCTGAAGAGATAATGGCAAGTTATTTGAAACACATTTTCAGTTAATCTTCTTTACCTTGGAGTACTCTTTGTGATGGCACAGTAAGAAGAATATGCTCTGAGGAAGGTAGAGCTCAGTAGTGGCAATAACTGCTTGTGCTTGCATAATGGTCTTTCAGTGAGCAGTCCTTTCAAGTAATTTATCATCTAATATAGAATTTTGTATTTATTGTGAGAGGATTGTCCCGTGAACCACTTAAAGTAAAACTTCATTATGCATTCTTCAGCATTAACTGTTTCTCTCACTACCAGCTGAATCCTGCTCATCTAAAAATGTCCAAAAAAGGTTCATGAGGAAGCAACATGAGCTTAAGTGTTGAAGTGGAAGTCCTGACGTTTTCCACCGACTGCCATCTGTTCATGCATTTTGCTTTTGTGCACACAGCCTTTGCAGGGCTGTGTGTCTTGGAGACTGAGGCAGCCAGGTCTGAATGAAGCAGATGTTTCTCCAGCTGAGCCTCCTGAGGACTCCTGGGTTGTATGACCAGCGTATGTGTCTCTCCCTAATGTTACTACTTAACATTAAATCAAGATGGGTGGTATTTTATTTAGAGATGTGATAGGAAATGTCTTCAATTGTGCCTTCTTTTTATGATGTAGCAATAGAATAAATTCACCCAAAGTATGAAAACTTGCATTTAAAAAAAAAAAAAAAAAAAAAGCTCTGGCTGTTATAATAAGCTGAGTCTTCTTAACCATGTCATTTTATGTTGGGAATCAAAGTTTATGTCACATTCTTATGACATTGTCCAGCAAAATGAGAGCAGGCATGCCTCACCCTGTCAACCCTCCTTGGTTTCTGAAAGTGCCGTGAGACCAGAAGGTCTTAGATGTGTCTGATAACAAACTGTTCTTCATGAAAATACATTTAAGTTGGTAGAGATGAAAACAAACAAATCACTTGAGCCCACATGCTTCACATATCTGTGGTAGAACTGAGAGGGCTCAGAAGGGATGTCTGAAGGTAGATGAACACACTTTAGGATGACCTGCCTATTCCCGCTTTTGTCTGCTTCCATTCAGATCCTTCACAGAGCACGTTGCAACTATTGCTTGTATGGTGATGCAATGATCTCTGTCACTGGAAATAACTCCTCCTTTTCATGTGAAGTGAACAATTCGACACTGTCTGGCTCAGGCATGTGTTGGAGTCTAGTTACAAGTGGAGGGATAGATGTGTCAGCTGTAACCAGCCCCCTTGGAGGTTGTGCTTCGGAATCAGCATGCCTGTAGGTGCAATACCTCCTACCTGTCTGTTGCCACAGAATCTCCATTCAGCTTTGTTACTTGGGGGCACAATGTGCTGTCAACACTGTCTTGGGGTATCGGATTCTTCCACCACTTGTCTCATGTGGGAGTCTAACCTGTCTCTCCTGGAAATGCTGTGAATTACCAATGCATTTCCAGTGCCAGTAATGTTGGGAATCCTCACACACGAGTCACTGACTTCCTGCTGTGTAGCTCAAAATAGATCCACATCAAAGTGATGTTTGACAGTGAGAGCGTGATTTGCTCAGCTTTCAATGCTACTAATATCAGTGAAGCTGAATCAGTGTTGGGGCTGGGGAGGTGGGGGGGTGGAATGATGAAAAAGGTTCCCCTGCACCTTAGATCTTGCGGGATATCTGTTTCCCCTGGCAGAGCAGCTGCTTGTTTGTTCCTGGAAGACTCTTGGACAGGTCTTTTGCAGAGTCTGATTTGGGGATTGACCATTAACTCATTTGTGTTCCTCAGACATGTGCTTCTGATGCAGTCCTGCCTGTCTCTCATATGTGAAATGGCAATTCACAGTTAGCTTGTGGTTGGGCAGCACTGATCATCTCGTTTTAGCTCTCAGTCTCTAAAAACAGAGAAGAGAAGGTCATTATATAATCCCGAGTTCCTTGTGCATGCTAAAACCCACAGATTTAGTATAAGAAAATATGTGGGAATTAGGGGCTCAATGAAGCAGGATTTACTAACAGTGTAGACTGGTGAAAAAGAACACATTGTGGTTCCAAAAAGAAAATGGTAAGGTGAATTTTTTTAAACAGACATTATCATTAAAGATATGTAATTCTTTTACCTTTGAAAGTAATGCAATGAAATATTCTAACATAAACCCTTTTCTTTTAAAATATGTACTTTTGAGAGTGCTATAGAGATAACACAGTGCAGTTCAGAAAGGATTTGGTATAATCACACAGTGTTTGCAGTTACGATTAAGGTGCATGTTGTACTTGCTGCCAATTAGTTTAATTGATGTGAAAGTCTGAGTACATCTTAAGAGGACAGGATTTCCCTGCCTGCATTGAGCTGTCTTCAAAGACCAGCCCAAAGATTGTGTGTGGAAGAGAAAGCTGAGAACAAGGGAAAGCCTCTAACAGTACCTGAACCAGGACAGAACTGGATCTTGGGGAGAAGCCGACACCAGGGAGCTGGCTGGTGACAACTTTGGGTTTTGTAATTGACCTCGCCTGTTCCAGATGCTTTTCATCATATTTATGACTCAAATATTTAATTTAAAGTGAATTTAGTGTGGGCCTTGGCTCAGGGCATTTTCTGTTTGCCCTGGTGACTCCATGTTGCCACCAAAAAAGGGGAGGGCCACAGGTTTAACCCATTACACAATAGCTGCTGCCTTGATTACTTTTTCTGCAAATCAAGAAGTAGCTATGATTCCCTCCTGTGTGACTATAAACATCCCTCTCTTGGCTTCTCGATAATTTAGCCTGTCAACTTAGCTTTTCTTGATAAAAAGGAAGGGTTAATTGTAGGAAGATTTCTTTCCCCTCAAGCTCCTCTCGCTAGTGAGCTGCATTCGGAGGTGTGTGCACATACTGCTGCCCAAGCCCCTGCTGTGTTGTGCTCTCAAGTACAGATCCAAGTTTAGGAGAGGAGCCTTTCTGCCAAGACTGGCAGGCTGCAGCCAGCAGCCACTTGTACCCTCTCTGCGCTGGGGTCCATGGAGCCACACTGACACCAGCACTGAAAAGAACCTCATACCTTCAGTCTTTGGCTAGAGTGAAGATTTTTCCAGCAGCTGCCAAGTAAAGCAGAGCAAAAAGGCTAAGTAATCATGAACAGCAAACTGATTGGGGAGAAGGAGGAATTTCATGCTCTGATGGCTCCTTTGGCTGTCTCTGTTTAGGACTGCTCTTTGATTCAGTGTCTGTATTTCCCCACTCCTGCCTTGGAGCACACATATTCAAAATCCACTCCCAGTTCAGAAAAGGGAGGTAGGGAAACAAAGGACTGGAAAATTAATTGTTTTGAAGGAATTAAAATGTTTGAAATCTTAAAATGCCAAAGAATGACTGAGCGTTGCTCCCTTGCAGTATTAGATGATTCCTTTACTCAGTGACATTTCTGATTCCCTGTTTTTATTTTTGTTTGGCTCACTTCTGCTTGAAACTGTAACCCTTCAGGAATTCTCTCTAGTAAACTCTCATTCAAACCACTGGGGATTTCAACAATCTGTTGGCACAGGCTTTTACCGTGTTTTTGAGTTATTTATAGATTAGATCTTGCATCACTGAAATATTTCTGCCATATTGTTCAAGATAAAGCCAGTAAATTCAGTTTGCCATTGTGTAGACCCTGACTTGCCTCCAAGGCCTTGTTTTTCACAGGGAAAAAAAATTCCTTATAGAAGAGTGGGAGCTGTCTGACTGTGAAATGGGCTTGAATAATAACACCAGGCTCTCAGCTGAAATTTTATACCCTAGATGAATCATCAAGTGCTCATTAAACATCTATCTACTGTAGGAATAGATAACAAATCTTCTCCTTGATGTTACCCTTAGGATCTGGACAAAAAATAATTTTATATTGGAAAATGAAAATGGCAAACTTGGCCAAGCCATCAGCTGGAGTTTCACTTCCATTTGATTCTAACCTGATAAACATTTGCTTTTTGATGTTATAATAACACCAACATAAAGCACTCATTATCCTTAGGACACCTCGCAGTGAAGCATGGAACGGGATGTGTCACATTCTATCTTACTTGGACAAATTGTCTTTTAGCTCAGATATCAAAAGAGCATCTCTTCATGTCAAAATACTGAAGGGCATCAGGGCATGTTGGGAAAACAAAGAAAACACACAGCCTTTTCTAAGGTCCTCTTTATTTCAGTTTGCCTCTTTCTCTGGTAAATGGAATTTTGTGACAGGAGGGAAGCCTCTTGCATGGGAAGTAGATCTGAAGAACATGATTATGAAGATGTTTTGTCTCCTAAAACCCCCATTTAGGAATGAATGCTGTGGGTCAGCCTAAATACTTTGATCTGCTGATTTATTATTCGTTATGTGGCATTGGTTTTCTTTACAAATAACAGTTTTCCCATGCTGTGCAGACAGCAACTGACACTGCAGCAGAAGCTCTGCCATGCTACCACTGAACTTGATTCTCTCCTCCTAGTGATATAAACCCTTATTAACCCCATGTTCAAAATGTGCTTGGTAACTGTTACGGTAATTCTGTTCACAATGTGATCTTGCTGTACTTCAACCACATCTTATTTTAACTCTGGTTCAGCTTGTTGCAACAAGGCTCTATCCAATTGATATAATGATGATTTCATTCTGACATAGGGGTGAGTCCTCTCTTACATGAGCAGAACAACAGCAGTATTGGGTATATTGATGCATGTTAAATGGAGTAAATGTCAAGGCATCTGTAACACTCCCCATTTCTTTGTGCTATCATCAAGGCATAGAATAAAAGCATCTATGGAGAACTGGCTTTGCTGGCAACCATTAACATGACAAGGTTAACTGCACCTGCAAAATTTCATTTGTTCCTTGTGTGATTGCCTCAGAATCAGGTGGCTCTAAGCTTATATGTTTAGTCCTGCCCTCATCCAGGGCATTCTCCACACTTCAGTCTGTCCAGGCCTAACAGCCAAATAATCAAAGAGGACTTCAAAATCCCTGTTTACAGAATAAGGAAAATATATGGGCTAAACCCACCCAAGATCTTAATGAAGGAAACCCAATTGTTTTGAGCTGGGTTAGTTGATTGAAGGAAACTGAACGGATTTTAGAGCAAGGTAACAACACAAGGTATTAAATCTGTAGGCAAACAGGCTGTCAGATGGAACAGTCCTCCCTTTAATCAACGAGTCAGCAGTTCAATGTTTGCATAAATGTTTGATTTTTAGTGTTTTCATAGCCTAGTTTAACTGCAGTCTCACCAAATAAAACACAGATCTACAGAGTCATCTACCATAACCATCATGTGTTTATTTCCAAATGATTCGCTGTTGTTTTTTTTTCATTGCCCATTTAATTGAGAAGCCACCAGGAACAGTTTTTAGTCCTCTCATTACTTAACCTTAATTGCAATATCTATTAATTTAGATTGTGATAGTGCTTTAATGATGATATGAAAGTCAGTAAATGGCTATTGCTCTTTAGATATAATAATGCTATGAGTTTGGATTTTATTTTGTGTTTAATCTACTTAATATTTTTTAGATATAGAATACTGTAAGGATAAATAGGATCAAGACATTTTCATTCACAGCAACCTAAGATATCTCTAAATAACAGTGGAATCAATAATTTGATATGATCAAATGTCCTCTAATTAAACCTGCTTATATATTTCTTCCACATTCTGTGATTAACTTTTTAAAAGGTGAAGTTAATTTACATTTCTTTGGCAGTTCATGTTCTGTTTACTGGACAAAACATCCTGCTGAGTTTGTGTTTGTATCCCTATGGCTGGCAAATGCTTTTTTGGGTAAAAAATCAGAGCCTGAATGAGGAAGGTGGCCAGATACCTTGTTAACAGGTGATCTGTCCCATAATGTGTGTTACTTTGCAGTGTGGCATCTTTTCTGTGCAGGTGAAGTTCAGCTGGGGCAGAACTGCTGTTAAAAGCATTAAATTATTGGAGACCAAGAAAGCCAGAAAGTGTGTGAGGATGTGGGTTTCTTACTTCACTTTGGGAGAGATGGGTTTTGCACATGTCATGGTCAAGGGAGAGCAGAGAAGGAATAATGAAGACATGATTGATATTATGTGACTGCAAATACAAGTGACAGCCCCCACCCCACAACTGTTCCTCTCTGACAGGTGGGTGTCTATACAAAACTGAGTTTAATCTCCTACTAACGTGATGCTAATTTTACCCTGAAAAATTAAGTATATGAATCCAACAAGTATATGTAACCCTAAAGCTTGCTTAACATCATAAAATAATGAAAGCATGTCTGATCAAAATTGGGCAGTAGATTTTTTATTTTTTTTTAATATTACTGTATGGATTTCAAATATTTGAGGAAATGCTTGAATGCTTGAATGCAATAAATGCAGAAAATTAGTGGTGGAGGCTTACATTTTGTATGAATAATGGTGTTATACTGCCAACTTGCTTTCACTGAATGCAAGGCAAATACCAGGCCAAAAAAGGAAGCAGAGAGGAAGGAGTTGTTGCTGCAGTGAATGGTGATACTTGTGAAATGACAAAATTTCAGCCTTTACAGGCAGCCCCACTCTCTTCCTCACTTTGGGCTACAAAAAAGCGTTATATCTTATCTTGATTTAAAGTTCTTTTGTCCCATCTGTAATTTGTAAGAGCACAGGTTAGGGAAAAACAGAAATGGAAAGGGGTTGGTTTTGTAGGGTGAGGGAGTTGTAGATGGGTTGTAGACAGCTCTTTGGTTTTTGTGAAGAAAAAGGAGTTACAGTTTTTAACCACAGAGCGTATATCCCATTCCTTTTTTGGTCCCTTTGACCTACAAAGGAGAGGTAGATGGCTTCTTTTTCCAGATTTCTATTTGGTGTCTGGAAGGAAAATCAGACTGAAATGTAAGTTAATGTTGTTGCTGTACCCTACATTAATCCCTTTGAACTGCTTAACAATGTGCACTCTCCTGTCAACAGTGTTACACTCCTGCCTTTGGAAATTCTTTTAATTACTATTCTGTTATACTACAGTAATAAGATCTTCTGAATCATAATAGTATTTATTGTATTAAACACAAGAGAGATAATTTAGGTTCTGATGAAAATGTGCATTAAAGTATTTTAAACTAAAAAAGACAAAATACTTAGGAGTCAAGACCTATATTCTCTTTCACACAGTGCAGCCTCTTAATGAATTATTTGCCTTTTTTTGTGCAGGACCCATTGCAGCTTAGAGAACCAGAACAAATGTTATTTTCAGTTATGTAACTATTCAAAAAATAATTATTTTAGATCATAATGATAATATACTGTTGGAGATGCAAGGGGTATGGGCAGTTGGAAAAGAGCTCAGCACACTGAGATGAGTTTGGGAGAATCTTTCCATCTTGCTGTGGTGCCATCTTTCAGCGCGGCTCCCCTTTGACTGGACATCTCGTGAGAAAGCTTGCTGCATGAACACCTGTCCTTGTTTTCATGAAGCAGAACAGTTTTTCAGAAGCTAATTAAGTTCTCAAAATATCTCTTTTGGTTCTCATACTCCAGATCCTATCTATGACCTTCAGTTTTGCACATTCATCAAAACACACATGCCTTGCCGAGAGCATGGGCTTCCCTATCTAAATCCCAATTCTTCAGATGTTGATCCAGCTAAGCTGAGAAGTTCCCACAATATATATGATGATACTTCCCATTTAGAGAGAGTGCTTTGGGTTTCCAAAGTGCTGTAAACTTTATTGAGTTGCCAGCAGTGGAACATCCTTGCGAGGAGCTGCAGAAAAGGGACCCATTACACAGATGTATCTGTGGCTCCTTCAGTCTGTGTCCTCTTGGATTTTAGCTTATTGTTTCAGATGAGGGTAATGTGGCAGAAGACCTTTACCTTCTTCCTGTTGTTAATGTGGAGTGTTATTTGATAAGATTTGGATCTGCCTGGAAAACCAAACATGTTAGGCACCTTTTTTATGCTCTGTTGTGATAGGGTAGGGATCAATGGTGAAGGAAAATGTTTGATGCAGGAGCCTCCCAAGTAATTATTTGGGTTCCTGGAAGCATACAGTATCCATGTGAGATCAAACCATCTTTTGAAATGGGCAAATTATTTCTGTGTTAAAGTACACAAACAAAGAAACAAAAGCCCTGAATACCTTGCCCCTCCAAACCCAAACCAAACAGAAAGGCAGAAAAATGAGGTGAGGGTGCTGGCCTAATGTGTCTACTGTCTGTCAGTGTCCTGACTCTGAGAAAAAGGATGCTATATCAGTGCTCATTCAATCACTTGAAAACTTGTGAAAAAAGTGACTTTGGAATCTCAACAAACTGAGACCTGAGCTAGCTGAGTTCAGCTGGAGGCACCATTTGATGTAAATACAAACAAAACCCCCACTTTCATCTTCCTGTTACTCTCCTCAGAGTCCTGGGTATGAGGCTGTTAAATACATAAACCACCAACCCAGCTGAGTGTCACATGTCCCCATGTCTCTGTCTTCTACTTGCAGAACCACTGGTAACTCATTTTCATTCAAAACAGCAAAATTAAGTATTGTAAAAGAGGAAAAAAAACACATTAGCATTAATTGTGACTGTGAGATTATACATTATGTTAGTGGCTACGAGCATTTCCTGTTATTATAGAATAACAAAATAAAACAAATCATCTGTCCAGATAGCTCTGTGATAAATTATTTGCAAGTATTTCAAAGGAAGCTTGTGAACAGAGAAAATTGGAGTTTTACCATCTCTATTTTGACTAGTGCTGAGATCTAGCTGAAAATATTTGATTTTTCCTGACTTTAAAGTCCATTGACAAATAAAAGAAACACCAATATTAATAGTGGAATTAGTTATGTGGCCTTTTAGAAACATTTTTACTCTAATTTTACTCTAGAACCAATTGCAACAAGTTTTTATATTAATTGAGTGTACCTCTTTAACACTGTGAAAAAATTTTCATTCTAAGTCTTAGGGTTACAGAATATGTTGGATTGGCAGGGACCTTCAGAGACCATCTAGTCCAGCCCCCTGCAGCGAGCAGGGACATCTTCACTAGATCGTGTTGCTCAGAGCCCCATCAAGCCTGACCTTGACTATCTCCAGGGATGGAGCCTCCATTTCCTGAGGGTGCACTCAGTTCCCTCATCCAAATCATCAATCAAGATATTAAAGAGCATGAGCCTCAATACCAGCCCCTGGTGACCCCACTTTTGACCGGTTGCCAGATGGTTTTAAGTTCATTCTCCACCAGTCTCTGGGCTCAACATTGCAGCTAGTTTTTAATCCAGTGAATAGTGCACTTTTCCAAGCCATGGGCCACCAGGTTCTCCAGGAGAATGCTGTGGGACACTGTCAAAAGACTTTCCTGAAGTTGAGGTAGACTATATCAACAGCCTTGCCCTGATCTACCAGACAGGTCACCTGGTCATAGAAGGACATGAGGTTGCTCAGGTTGTGTTTTCCCTGAAAAATTGGGTCCTTCAATATTTCAGTCCTCGTGTCTTAAATGGCGAAACTTTCCTAATGCCTTTATAATAGACAGTACAAAAGGAAACACAATCAGTGGAGAGCTCTTAACTACATGCATATATTACACTGCACAGGATTTTTCCAGCTCATTTAATAGATTCCTGATGCCCCAGTAATTCTGTCTTTCTAATACTGGTTATTTTAATCATCTGTTAAGTAAAACTCCAAAGATTTCTCAGTAATTTCACATCAAAGGTAAGTAGAGAGGTCAGGAAAACAGGTCAGTGATGGTTTGTTAAAATATGAATGCCATAAAAGAACAGATTATTATGTCGATATGTAAGGAATCAATAAATGTTTCCATCAACTTGCTACTGAAATGGTCTACAAAAATGTATAGCACAGCACAATTGCATGCAATAAATAAATCTTTTATAACTAAATTTTTCTGAAAGATATTTTTTCTTACTACTTTATATATAGGGATAAGATTGTCTAGTAGTTTGATTTGAGCAATATATGCATTTTTATTTAACAGTATGCCTTAGATATGTGTTTTGATCCCTTGAGTAAGTATCAAATCTTCAGCAACGTGGATTTTTCACAACCAGTGTTGATTTTTAAATATTTTCTGTGGGAGGGTTTACAGCTGCAGAAATATTCATTGTGCATCATCACCCAAATCCACCGGGCCAGGAAGACACTGGTGATACCAGCCCCCTGACCTTTGTTTGTGAGTGCTACAAGAGCTATGAAACACTCTGTGCTGCATCACCCCATAGTGAGAGAGATGACACAAGGAAAAGTGGTTTAAACTAGGGAACCCCAAACTCAGGTGTGCATTTAAACATGTGTCACAGTCACTCAGTGACAGCCATACTTACTAACTGCTGCCTGGTGCTTTCAGCCCATGAGGGGGTAATGCAGATTTTGCTTCAATTCACCAGCTCCTCCCTGCTTCTCGGTTGCCATGGCGAGTGGAGTGAAGTTTCAGTGATGGTTTTTGCACCATTTTGATTCCCCTTACTCCTCACACAATTACAGTAGATTCAGAGTTCTCTTTCTAGTGGATTGGAATATTCAGGACAGCAACAAGTGCACACACAACAGAACTGCCACTTGAGTTTTAAAATTAGTTTTCTTGGGCTGTGCTGATGAGAACTGTTAGACCTGTCCTCTGAAAAATGTCAGGCAGGTAGGAGTGAGGTGCTCAAGAGGTTGCAGTACTGTCAGCAGCTGTTTTGAGTGAACTAAATTGCATTGTGGAGCAGTTGAGGTGTCCCTATTTGTATGTTTCTAATTGCTTTTATGACAAACTTGTATTTAACTACCGACAGCCTGTTTGCTTAACTTTACAGTAGTCCTGTTGTGTGTGTTTAATGCCACCATCAAACCTCAGATCAGAAGGGGTCTCCTGTTCCTGGTGTTTTCCTTAGATGCTGAGAAAAACTCTTTGCATGGATTTTACAAGTCTGGGAGTATTGTGGGACTCCCAGTGAATGGCCTTTGTAGCCACATGTTTGCATTTTTGGCTCTAAATGCTTTGTGCTATGAGCTGTTGCTCTGGAGACTTCCTTCTGCTCACAGCTATTCCCTTCTTTGTTAAAGTATATATAGAAAAACAGAGAATGAAGCTGACTTAGGAATGCCAGCAGTGCAGGCTGCTAGCTCTCTTGTAAGGATAGCATCACTGCAGAAAAACAGTGGAGTAAAAGACACAGAAAATAAACTCAAAGCAGTTAATTACTTTCAGTGTGCCCTGCACTGAAGGCAAAGTGCTTTGCTGCACCTTTCTGTATAGCCATCTACCCAACAAATAAACTAGCCAAAAATCCAATTGTCTGAATGGATAATGAGTATTTCCAGTGATGGAAGTGTTATGTTGAAACAGTCTTTTCCTTGGCAGGTTCATTAATCAAAACCAGAATATTTGTAAAATATTTTGTTTGCTTTCTGGTGAAATGTGAATAGGACCCTCAAAAGATCTATTCATCAGGTGAGATGCTGTGGAGACCTCTCAGGTTACTGTTGGTGGGGTATGTAAGTGCAGAGAGTCTGAGATCAGGATAGGGGAGGTGGCAACTTTCCCAGGTAAGAGTGGGCTAAGGGAGAGGTAAAGGATTGTCTGTCTGTCTGTCCGTGTGTCTGTCGGGTAGATGCCTGGAAGTAAAAATTGGGAAGTTTTTGCTTTGTTAGTGCCAAATATTACAATAATTTTGTTTAGCAATTTCACCCTTTTCTTTCAATGAAAAATCTGAAGTGTAACTCTTTCTCTTATACAGCTCAGTTTAAAAACATGTTCACAAACTCAGGTTTTTGTTACAACATGTTGCTGAATTTCAGATGTTTGGAACGTTACGTTTGAGGGAACGCCCTGATTTAATGCATATGTTTGTACCAGAATGTTCTGGTTTTCTTCTTCTGCACCATCCTGGCTTTTCAAAGATGAAAAGAGTGCATCTGGTGTGTAAAATGCTTTGATTTATCAGAGGTAAGCCATGTTGTTAGCAGAGATAAAGGACCTTGTTTACAAGGTGTCTATATTCTTAGAAAAAAGGAGTTTCCAATAATTGAATAAGGTGTCCTGAATGTATAGATTAAACTAGAAGGCCAAGAGCAAACATGATGAACTTGAAAAGAACAGCTTCTCATCTCTCTGGGGACCTTCATTAATGAGTCACCAGATAGGCAATTACTGTACAGTTCTTATAATGACCAGGATCAGACACATGCAATCAGCACAGTAGGTAGCAAGAAAGCAAGCAGAAAAAAACTGTGAAAATATGCCATTAAATCTTAATTATTCTTCAAAAGAAAACAAGCACAACTAGGGGGAAAATAACTGTAAGGATTACACAAAACTGTATCAAAACCTGCTGGCACAGGGCAATGATATTTAGTTATTAGCAGCATCAACGTTTATTTAAAGTTAAGCACTATGTTCACAGACCATTTGAAGGTGTATTTTCCACCTGTTTGTTAAAAGCCTGAGGAAGAGCTAGTCTTTCCTACCACAGGATTGTGCCTCAAATTAAACACAAGATCCCCTCCCCTTCCCCCTTATTATTTTGATCCCTGTTCTAGTAGCTTCTAGAAACCACAACAAAGTCTAGGACCCCAGGTGAACATACAGACAATGAAGACATTCTTCTTTTCCTAGAAGAATGACTTGGGTTGGTGCAGGAACACATGTCATTATGGGAGAATAAGTGAGGAAATCAGGACTGTAAAACTCCACCAAGACCCAGCCCAGTGTTGTAGCCACATCAACATCCTACAAGCATTTGTCTGAGGCAGGTTTATTACAGGTCCATGGGGCTTATTTACCCTACATCCTCAATTGCATAAGTTATTTCTTTGCAGCTACACAGTTGTGTTGAGCTCACCAGAATTCTCTGAAGAAATACTTTTGTGATTTTGGGAATATGAGTTTCTTGATGAGTTTCTTCTCATCCTTCTTTGTAAGTAATAATTATGAACTTACAGATAAGACAGGCCCCATACACATGCTGCTATCGAGGAGGAGGAGTACTTAGAAAAGGAGTTATTGAGCGGTACGTACTGTACTAGAAACTCACACGTCTTTTATCTGCCCTGAACTGCCTTTAAAAAGAAATCTTATGCCCTGGGTGGCAAAGATCATCCTCATCACTGCCTTGTAGCAAACAATTTAGTTCTTTTGTCTCTGTCCTCCAAACTGTCCTCATACAAGTAAACTCACAGTAAACTATGCATCTTGTTTTGTGTAAGCTGTTTCAGCCCTNGGTAAACTCACTTTGGCCTCTCTTAAAAGGCATGAGTAATCTATTACAATGTGGATTTACTCACCACCCTCACCCATTGGGTGAGCCAACTGTGCATCTTCTTTTGTGTAAGCTGTTTCAGCCCTTCCCAAATTAAAGTTGTTTAGGATCAAGAGGATCAAGCAAACCCTCAAATTGTCCCACTATTAGGATGTTTCACCCTTCTGAAGTCCAGAGTATCCTGAGGTCTGGGAAATGGGTTTGGACTCAGTTTTTCTTGAGAAAAATACCAGCAAGACAGTAGAAGAAAAAAAACTAACAAAGGAGTAATGATGCTTCTAACAGCTACACAAAATGGATGTCTTTGTTTGGTAAGTGCGTAAGTTCTATGAAATTTGCTGCCTGCCTCCACACCTAAGGAGATTTGACTTTAAAATTGATAACTCACTTAGGATAACCTTCCTTCACAGAAGAACATTGAGGAAGTTACTTATTTTCACAGTATTGTGGATTTAGCTCTAGAGTATTGTTTGAGTAATTGTCTAATGACTTTTTTCTGAGTACGTTTTTCATAGTGCGCCATATTTTCCCTGCAGAAAGAATAATTATGTAAATAACTGCTATTAGAATATGGTGTGCAGCTAAAAACTGTAAGATGCATTGTATGATCATGTATTTGTATAATAAGTCTGGCTCTGTAAAAGATAAAAGTGAATATTGAAGCTATGGTAGTTTATTTATATCTATTTCTCTGCACTTATCACCTAAGGTATTTTAACAATTTAAAGATTTGCTATATCTGATACAGGCTATTCCATGTGGGAAATCACCCAAAGGAAATAGTAGTGATTTGCATTCAGAGCTCCCAAATATGGGGGCTGAAACTCGTGACTCATCAGTGCTTTTGATTTCAGTATTGACTGTCACAATGATATTCCCTCAGTAAGGATTCCTTTCGGTTTTTGGGGAAATCAGAAAGATAACAGAAATAATTAATCTGTTGTGCTTTCTAGCATTACTGATCTCTAAAACACTAAAAAATATTCCTAATCTTTCATCTTTTTGTATTCTAAACTGCTGTTTAACTTTGTACTTTAAAACAATACTTAGTTATCAGTCTGAGTGTGTGGCATGTCCTGAAGTTAGTTTGGAGGAAGAGGGATACAATTGCTTGTGTTCTGATTTCATCAGCAACTAATATTTTTTTTTAAAAATGGTGAGATAACATTTGATAATAGAACAATTGAGTCAGTTCACAAAAATGAAGTTCATCCTACTGTAATTGCTTCAAAATACTTTGCTGGACATAAATCAAGCTAAATACTGTGAGCAGCATGCCCAGTTGCAGCAGTTTTAGGGTGTCTGGGTTTGTTTTGAGTAAAAATAGATTACAAAATAAGTAACCTAATCTAGTAACTATTCTTCCTAGATATATTTATCAGTTATTTTGAACATAATTATTGATCCAGATACATGTCATAGACTAATTCTAAATTCTCAACATCATTTCTAAGCTCATGGTAGTTTCCTGGATGCTAAATTTTTATGATTTGATATTATGTAGCATTTGCAAATTTTCTTCTCTTCCCTTTTCCTTTCCCTCAACATGCCTATAAAACATCTCATCTTGCTTTTACTTTTCCTAAAGTAGCACTTAAAATTAATCTCCATGATTCCCTGCTGGTTTGGACTGAGCCAAGTGACTGCAGTGTTGTGCTGGGTGCTTAGTAAGCAGTCTGTCATGTAGCCACACTTCACTCATGAGTCAGGCTCTGAGGGGGCTCTGAGGTCTCCCTGCATCCTCCTCTTCTCCAGGCTGAACATCCCCAGCTCTCTCAGCCTGCCTTCGTAGGAGAGGTGCTTCAGTCCTTGGATCATCCTCGTGGCCTCCTCTAGATCTGCTCCACCAGGTCCATGTCCACGTAGTGCTGAGGGCTCCAGAGCTGGATGCAGCACTGCAGGGGGGTCTCAGCAGAGCAGAGCCGAGGCAACAATCCCTCTCCTGATCTGCTGGCCAGACTTCTTTTGATGCAGCCCAGGATGCCAGTGGCCTTCTGGGTTGCCAGTGCACGTTGTTGGCTCATGTCCAGCTTTTAATCCATCAGGACCCCCAATTCCTTTTCCACAGGGCTGCTCTGTACCACATCATCCCCTGGCCTGTCTTGATAGTGAGGACTGTCCCATCTCAAGGACCTTACACTTCTCCTTGGTGAAGGATAAATTGATTGTAACCTCAGAATGCCTATCACAGCAAGCTTCATCTACAGTAAGATTGAAGCATAGCTTCTCTACATAATTCTTCTGTACTAAGCAAAAGCACAATCAACAGATTTTCATTGTATTCTTGTCTTCCTTTGGTAAATGCAATATTTTTCTGAGTTCCTTATGAATCTAATCTGAATTAATCAATATTAATAACAAGGTATCAAAGTAAACAGATATTCATAGGTCCGACTTATTTATGATGGCAAAAAAAACAAGTGAAACTTCTCACTGGCCTCCTTTGACTGCCAATCCCAACCCTTCACATGCCTCTCCATATGTTATTATGGTTGACTACAGGAAATGTCTGAATCATGAAATATCTGTACACATTTACCCAAATCACATCTGGAAAGCACATTGAGTGAATACAAAATACAAGGATGATGTTCATAAAATGTTAGATCTACAGTAGCTGTAGACACACTGCTGCCTATCCAAATCTGTAAAAATTATTTCATATTCTTGTGGAGACTGTGGAAAAATGAGGGAAAAAGACTTGCTGAGGTCACCTAATGAGCTCTCACAGTTGACATTAGAATTCAGGAACTCATGGCTTCCCAGATCTATATTCAGAGCAGCATCGGTGGTATGCTTTAAGCATCAATACAGTCCTTATTTTTACATCAGTGTGCTCTATTTCAGCAATTAACATTGACTATCCTGGCTATGTTTCATTGCTCTATGAGGTTAAGAGATATTTATTGCCAACTATCATGAGAATGTGACATGAGTTCATGACCTAAGCAGAGGCCCTATGTGGCAAGACATTTTCTTTCTAGGCCTTCTTTTTAGTTAATTTTGGTTTTCTTTTGCTTTCTGCTTCACACTTTTCTATTTTCCTTGACAACTTCCACATCAGATGGGCTGACAGGTCAAAGTTAGCAATAGCCTTTCCTTGTCTACAGATGAAGCATGTCACCTACTGTCATGGCTTTAGCTCCATCCAGCAGCTAAGCACCATACAACTGCTTTCTCAGTCTGCCACCCCCACCAGTGGGATGTGGTGGAGAGTTGGAAGAAAAAGGTGAACATATACAAACCTGGTGACACACAATGCATGCATGCTTGTCCCTGAGTAGCAACCCCTCCTCTGTGGGCAGCTACCCTCCTTACATGCCCAGTATGAAATCATATGGTCTGGGAAGTCTCATTGGTCAGTGGGGTGAGCTGTCCCAGATGTGTCCCCTCCCAGCTTCTTGTGAAATTATCCCAAAAAAAGCCAGGAGACCTATGCGCTCTATGCTTAGGTGGTGGTGAGACCAGGAGCAACTCTTGGCTCAGTCCCAAATGCAGATCTTTGTAATTGTGTTAAAACTGATTCAAAAGTCTGTCTTGAAGAATATATTATCCAGAACATATTTCTTATTATTTAATTTATTATTTTATATATTTATATTTTATAATTTGACTTTATTTTGTTGTTAATGTTAACTTCTTAATGTCGTTTATGACACATTTTGGGTCAGACTCCCTTTTGAAGTTTTCTTTGCTTACATGTGAGTATCTGAGTTCTTTCAAGTTTCAGATCACGGTACAGGACTGGGACTTTTTATAATCGTTGGGTAAGGATTGCTTGAAGATTTTGTCCAGGGCATGATGAATGATTAAAATATATGTTGCTACAGAAATCTAATCACTCATATATCCTTCTAAAAGCAACTGAAATATCAAGCTGTATCAAACTGTAAGAGAAATCTAATGTGAGAAAAATGAAGAAGGGTGCAGGGTAACTACATAATAGTCTGGCTTTGTTTATGATATCTCAGTTCAAGTGTAAAATAAGTAAATGTTCTCCAGATAGATATCTACTGAAAGCTGGAGCCTTTAAAAATTGCTACAGAGTTTTAGATATCCAACTTGAGATATCTTAAAGGTGTTTTCCTGTTGGGATATATTCTTAGCAAATCAAATCCTCTAAAGAGTTCTAACAACATGGTCTGCAAAAACTGGAAGTGCTTGAAAAAAAAAGCTAAAAGCTCCTGATTCTTGTAGATGTTGGTGCCCCTTCCGGCAGCAACTCACTGTTGCTTCCCTCTAGAGAGAGTTGAGCATGTGTACATGCTATAACAATAGGATTTAGATTTTCAATAAATTTTGGCCTGTTTCTATCCTAACTTTACTATAACTAGTAGGGGAAGTAATTATTGTTTTTAACAGCTTGTTTACCAGGAGATGTTTCATCTAGATTAATCTAAACTGTTCTCTTTTGACTGTCTTTGCCCAAACCAACTCATAGAGCAAATTAAGTTTTCTGTTATGTTCTCATGACCTGGTCTAACCACAAAGAATTACTGGAATAATGAGCATCATTCCTATGTCCTTCATTTCTGTTTACATCATTAGAAGTATATGAGTAGAAGATAAAGAACAGAAAAATGTGGTGCATTATGTATGAAAGTATTTAAATTTCCTTTAGAAGAATAAGCATACCTGTTTCAACAGCAGAAAGCATTTTGTAGTACTGAATTGTTATCAATAGCTAGGGAAAGACCAAAGGAAACATTTTTATTTGATTCATAATGAATATTTTTTTCCTTACTGCTAGTTATCTTCTCAAAATATAAGCCAGAGATATATTTCATCATTAACTTTTTGAACTAGGCCTAGTATAATTGGCAATTCTGCAACGTCCATTTGTCTGTATTATACCATTCCTTTTATAGAAGAAATAATTGTCATTTTTCCTGTATACAGTTTTTTTTTCAGCCAACCTTTATAAAAGGATCAGAAGTATTATAAAGCCCCCAAATCACATCCTATTCCATCTAGGTTTGCCTAACAACAATTTGTGTTTGTATATAAAAGTATTTCAATATGTTCAGTATAAAAGAGGAGTACAATCCAGAAATGTTGCTTAGCAGATTTGGGATTCTTACCCTTGTCTTTATTTAAGTCTGGCCATAAGGTTGTTAGAAATGTTTTTGCTATCTCTTAACATACCATAACATACAACAGAGGCTTGAAAGTTTTGCTGTGACATATGCACCTATCTTGTCTGAAATCACCTACTGTCAGTAATAATGTCCTTTGTTTACTGAAGAGCTAATAAAAAATTTGGCCAACTGTAACTGGAATTGCCTTTTAATATCTTAGCTGTCAAACCACAAGCACGTCTTTTGACAGTATATTTTCGGAAATATATATATGACATAGTAACAGATAACAGAACAGCCTTAACATCTGGAGAAGAGACCAGCTTCAATCAAAATGAAGGATGGTACGTTTCAGCACTTTTATGATGAGTGGGAGAAGATTTCAGAGAAGGGCTACATGAAGATTTTTAATGGTCTTTACTTACTGAATCAGTATCTTTTTTTTCCCCTGTTAGTTGCTTGCTGATTGCTGAATATTTGCCCTTTGCCCCTAATCATTATTTAATACATTAAAAAATACACCATCAGGGACATAATTTTTATTTCTCCTATTAGTTATGCTTCTGCTGAGAGCACTGTTCACCAGTGGGTACTAGCATGCTGTTTTACAGTACGAATAGCACAAAAGGGGCACACATTTTCATTAGAAATGCAATTATCAGGCTGGTGTTAGATGGTTTACTGCTCCTTTGGCCCACAATTTATTATGCAAGACAGGAACTGAACTAATATGTTTTGATAAAGCTGCTTCAGTCCAGCAAACTTTTAAAGTCCATGGGCGTTCTGCCCTTGACCTCATCCTGAGCTGCATATAGAGTACTTAGCTGGTAGAATATCACTAGGATCTTGAGATCTACAGATAAAAGCAGATAAAAGTGGAATTGGATAGTATCACTTTTGGGTTTGTTTTCATTACCCAGTGAAATACTATTTTGGAAATTTATCTGCCCACTTTTCACTTCTCAAATCTCTGAATTAAATCAAAGCTAAATTATTAGTCATGAAAAACAGCCATTATAGAGACACTCTATTAGTGGCCTCTGAACTTTACCATTTTTTGTTAAAACTAGAGTGAAGCAACTTAGTGCCCATAAATCTATCAGTTCAAGAATGTTACATCTTCATATAGTTTCTTTTGAGATTTGCAGTTATTTCCCAAAAGACAATATATGCATCCAAAAGATAAAATGGTATGTTGTCACAGTTGGCATCTTCATTGACTGCATCAACAAGCATACTTTGTATTGGATGGCTGTGGAGCATAGACAGTTTCTGCTCTGACCCTGCTACAAGTGATGCTTATCCAAATGTTGTGGTTTAACCCCCAGTAGTCAGCTAAGAACCACATGACTGCAGTGGATGGGGCAGAGAATCTGAAGGGTGGTAGTGTGAAAACTCACAGGTTGAGATAAAGGCAGGTTAATAACTCATTAATGGACAAGAGCCTCTTTAGGACTGTGCCCGCTGTGGTGTGGATTTTGCACAGCCAGTTTGAGATGTAACTTCGCTTATCTACAGCCACAGCCATTTCAATGATAGAAAGAAATACAAGTCTCATCTTACAGTGCTCTGCTTCTTTCTCCTGAAGAAGAAGGAGGGTAGGAAGGAAAGGGAAATTTTATTTTCTGTGGTTTTTTACTTTTATTTTTTTCCTTAGTAAGGAAAGTAAGTGTTCAAAGATTGAATTAGTTCATCAGTTATAACAGTTCTGTTTATTCCATGAGCACCATAGTGGATGGTGCTATAATGCTAATATAATGCAGTTCTGTGCTTCAGAAAATAACCTTCCAATTGACTCCACTGTTGTATGGAAAGGAAAGAGCTTCCTCAAAAAAACCTTTTAACTGTCTGAACAAATCCAGACTTGTGTGAAAACAGATTTTTGGCTTTGGTATGTGTCTGACTCAGGAGACTAGTGGGATGTGAGAATAAATATTTTTTATCTGTCCAATTATTTTTTCTTTAAATCTGTAATGAATCTGTTAAGAATTAATTACTTAGATTAATAGAAATAGACTATCAGCATTTTATGACCCTCTTTTCAGAGGACTTTGTGTTTTGTAAATCAGAATACTTTTGTCTGGTAGTATTATTAAGATTTAATATCAATTTTAAACTAATTAGATTAGGAACTTTAGTTTCTTAACTGTCGATGGCTCATTGTGATAAACTTCCATTCTCCTGCCTTGAAAAATCCCAACCTTTTAAAAGGGTCTGAAATTAAACCTCTAACCATTAAAGCATTGGATTGGCTATTATCACATAGAATGTCAATGGCTGGACTGAGAAGTTATAATCTCACTTCCCATCCTCAGAATACTTCACCACTGTTCAAAAGTAGCTAGTGTTTCAAAAAAAAAAGTAGTAAGGGTTTCAGATATATTCTGTCAAATTTCTAATTCAGGAAAAAAATGAGAAAACAAGGTGTTATTCTTAAATATCTTCAAATGAGGATAGGGATATGGGCATTTTTATTTGCTAAAAATATGTAACTTTCCATTATTGTTGTGTTTCATTGTAGCTGTATGCAAGTGATACAGTTACATTAAGATTATTAATCCAATAGGCATCTTACTGTACTACATTTCTGCAAACAAAAACGTTTTATGCAAATGTAAATGTGCCAACAGAAACACAGGCTGTTTGCTTCTCTGCCTTCTCAGATAACCCTGTGCTCCTCAGCTGGTACTTACTATCTAAAATGCTATGATAATCTCTTATTGTGTTACTTGAAAAAGTCAGAATACTTCCATAAAATGCATTAGAAGACCTTCTTCAAGATGTTTGGTTCTGAGACAGCATTAACTCCACTGCATAGTGAAGGTAATAGGGATCACTCTGCCTGCCTTAAAGCCATGACAGAACTATAATCTGTCTGTTGATAACCCTGCAACCCTATGAAACACTCTTATTTGTTCCATAAATTGCATTGAAAAGTAGCCCTTTTTGGAACAGCAATATAATATTTCCTCTCTGTTTAAATAGGGTATAAGTAGTTAAAATAGAGCACAGCCTAAATACAATAACTTCCTGGGATATCACAAGGCCATCAAAGTAAACTAGAACCCAACAGACCAATAGTTAAACACCATTAAAACAGTTTTGAGAAAAGATCACAATTGACTTTGCCATATGCTTCATTTTCTTGCTACACTATCTTCAGAGTGAAACACAATCACCGTTCATAGGGAAGCTAATTATCCACTGTCAGTTAAGCCCTCAATAACTGATCTCTTGACAGCTGGTAATAAGTCCCAAACCCTGTTGCAAATTGCATTAAAATACATGTTTATCCACTAGAGAAAGATGGGGAGCACAGCTTGTGCTTTCACCAAAAACTCCAGCCAGCAACAACTGCTGTCTTCAAAGAGCTTTCCTTGTCTGTTTCACATGAGTTTTGGATTTTCCTCTTTTCTGACCCCTTAAGGCTGGCACATTTCCAATCCCGAGTGGTGAAAACATAGCTTTAGCTTTTGTATTCTGAATAGCTGAAACTCTGTTAAGACAACCTGGTGGCTTTTGCCTAAGTGTTTGTTTGAAGTTGTCTTTTTAGATAATTTGGTTGAGAAACTACAGGTGTCGACTAAATTTTGCATTTGTTAAAGCAGGTAAGCAGCAGAACTGATCTGAAAATCCACTAGCACACTGGTGTCAACTCTCTCTGGTTATAATGCTGTTCCATCTCTTAGGTTTAGTCCATAAATAAACAATCTATTTCAATTCCCAAATTTGTTTTCCTCATACTTTGATCTGCCCCAAGAGTTGGCATATACTGTTCTTAAAGCTTTTTGCTACTTTGTAGATGAAGATTTGAAAGTCAAAACTCACTTAGGTTTGTTCCATTACCACAAAAATCCCAAAAGACAACCACATAAAAAAGAAAACCTCACCAAAAAACCCCAAACAACCCCAAAAAAACCCCAACAACTAAAAAGAACCTTCAAACAAAAAGCCAACCATCCAAAAATCTAGAGTCTGACAGAGAGAGGAAAACAGATCAATGGAAAACCAATGAAATTTTTTTTATAGCTCTTCTTGAATACAAGTAAATATATAATAATAGTGCTTAATTTGTGTTAGCCAGGAGGACAAAATCTTGTTGCTTTAAGGATATATATTTGTATCATAAATTAAAACAACAGGATAAGTTCCACACAAGTTGTGAATGGCAGATGAATGTGTCAAGTCTGGGACGCCTTTCTGGTGACTGGTTGTATCTAGTCTTGCAGTAATGAATTCTTGTAATGGATAGACACTGCTGAAAGGGTTCCTCATTGTTACCTTTCCAATCTTGGCTCAGACAGTTCTTCATTGTGTGATCTAAAGACCAATCTACTGCCCAATTCTGTAACAGCTCAGTAGGGAATTTACCATTCAACTTCAAAGGCTGAAGAGTCTAAATTTCTTTATGCCCTAATTTGTTCTTTTATAAAGTTTGTTCTAATATTTCACAGGGATAGTGAAAATTGAATTCATTAATAGGTACAAAGTATATTTGTATCTTCACATTAAGACTTGTTCCATATCTGTCTGTCTATCTTGTTCTCCATCGCCAAAGTATTTAAGGTCTTTGACATTATTATACAAAAAGGAGGAAATTAAAATGCTTCTACTGATTGTTCCTCCTTGTTCAGCAGACACATTTTTCAGTGCTTTTGGTTAGTGATAAAGACTGTTTTATAGCAGTGAATCAATAGATGATTGCTGTAGCCTTCTCTTTAATTGTCACCATCTCCACTATACATGGATTGAATCTTTTTTAACTTTTTTCTTTATTCTTTTTTTTTGCATGCTTAAGAAAAGAATTGCCATGAAAATGGAACTCTCTTTAGTTCACTTCCTTTTTCCACTTTTTTTCCCCTCAGTATACTGGCATGGGCATCCATCTATCACTATTGTAATGTGCTTTTGAGGTGGAAAAGCCTATTTAGTACATCTTCTTAGTAACTACCTCTGCATAATAGGAGCACCAGAATTGAGAATACTTTTCATTCTCTGAACAACTGTAATACTTCTAAGTAGACGAATAAATTAGCTCTTTAAGCAAGAACATCAGGACTCCCTGATAAGATAATGATATTATGAGAACCTTGAAAATAATTCTCTTAATGCTCCTTTAGTATGTCTTTAATGAAACTGTATATTCTGATGATTATAAATATTCAAGTTTTTTTAAAAATACCTGCATTCATGTTTTTAATGCACCTGAAAGTGACATGCTTCACTTGTCTTTGTATCAAGTGCTGTGCTGAACAGCGGATTGTAAAGATAGTAGAAATGTAACTCCTACCATCTTAAAAGGTAACAGCAAAATAACTGTGTGAGTTAAGTACTGGCTTAACAATCTTGTCCTAAGGTCCAGGGAGTTTGTAATAATTCTTTTGTAGCAGCATACGTAAGATCAAGTGGGTTATCTGATCTTTTCCTTTCCCTGCCTGATCTAAGAAGAATTTTGCAGTGCATTTGGATATTTTTGTAGAGTGCTCTGTGTGTTCAAATGACAGATCTGGGGTTGCTCTTTAAAATATTACAACCCGTGAAACCAAATGTCTCTGGTGAAGTTTTTAATCTTGCGCCCTGGGACACAGGTAACGTCTGTCACTCTCAGAAGAAATGCCCACCTTGCAAAGATTGTGCTGACTCATTACACAGATGTATCTCTGCACCGAATGGCAGCAGCTGTGCTCTTTGAAAATACTGCCAAGAACAGTAGGAAGAGGAAAGGAGGTGCAGATGATAGCCCTTCCATCACACTGTGTACAATATGGTATCTGAACATCAAGTATGTGCTAAGTATTTACTATTTTGCCAAGTGAGCTCTTCCACCCTCTTCTTCCCTCAGGATCAATTGAAGATGAATCTTGTATCGAGAAGGAAGCACCTTTTACTCCTGAGCAAACAAAAGCAGCCTTGAAGTTACACACATTCTTCATTTTCCAAGTATAGTGCTGTTGTTCAGGCATCCCAGACAAAGAAAACCAAATTCTTAAAATACACATTGCTGAGATACCTTTCTTCCACAACTGCATGTTTCACCTTTGTAGTCAAACTCCTTGAATGCATTTCAGTGTTTTCTGTTGTCTCTGCTGCTGTTTTATGACAATAGGGATCACTCTCTGAGGGATCACAACTGCTCAGCCAAGAGGAGAGCCTGTTCCTGAGGTAGTCTGCCCAGATGGGTGACTACACATCATGCCTTTCTGTGCCTGAGTGACAGAAAGAGAAGGAACAGCCTTGGGAAGACAGAAACTGCCCAGGCATGCTCAAGAATATAGTGCAGCACAGTGTGACTGCTGCTTGCAGATCTGGTCATCTTGAAGTTCATCTGATCCTCAAGCTCCTAACCTGGTAATGCCACCTGCATCTTTTTGTCCAGCTACGAAGATGGAAGATTACTCTGCTTGACTGTTTAACTTGCATCACTACACACTTAAGTGCACAGAGGTTGAGCCCATTTCAATGAAAAATGTGCTTGGTTTAAACTACACGCTTGTGACCGGTGCTTCAGTAGTTATATCTTACATTTTATAAAATTTCTTTCATCTGGAAGGTCTTGAAAGCTGCCTACATCATGAAGGCTGCAAATTATTTGTAAACAAGACCTTACTACTTGCAAACTTAGATGTTGTTTTGTAAAGTAAGATAGATTGAATTATTACAGTCAAATCTTGAACGTTACTCTTGTTTACAGCACACTTCCCTTAACAATAAATCTCCAAGCCCATGGGCACTTTCAATTACTGCATCTTCCCTTGCTTAGCAGAGGAACTCATAAACCTCTCTCTCTGTCATACCATTTTGAAAGATCTTTGTATGTAACGAAGGCTGTATTGTCTGACAGTGCTTAAAGACAGACTTATTAAAAAGATAACATGTGCAGTTCACCTGTCTTTGCGTGTGACCATGGGAAAGAGGGGATACACAGGTCACTGCAGGAGACTTGGATCTTCCTTCACCATGTGAAAAATGGGTTGGAAATACAGTGGACCTAAATCTTCAGAATTTATTAAATATTTTTGTGATGTTTAAAAGAATTATTCTTCGTATAAACTCTTACAAAGGTACAGCACCAGACTTCTTGGTATTTCAGGCTTTATGAATGTTAGAGAAACCAGAAGATGCAGCTGTAAAAGCAAAGATATCTCTCCAGCTGAGGATTTTATGGCAGTATTTGAAAAGGTGTCATGCTTACATAGTTTCTTGACCTACAGAGATGGCAGAGGAAGATTCACTCTCATTTTACAGATGTAAAAATGAGGTGTGTGCAGGAAATAAACAACATTTCTCAACTGCCCTTTCTTTTCTATTCACATCTAGAAAAACTTTGGAAAATGTAGGAATCAAATCTGACATCTCTGAGCAGTTTGGTTCTGCATGTTTTTTTCAATATAGATGGAAATTGTAAGAGATATGCTGTGTTTTAGGTAGAAATCATCATTATCTGCTCACCACCAATGAGTTAACAGAAAAAAAAAATTGGGAAAAAAAATCAACAGAAACCAAAACATAAGTACTGAGAAACATCATGATCCAAGTTTTCTGAACACAGATAACTAAAAGTAATTTCTGAAATTTGTGCTGAGCAGTATGCATCAATACAGTAAACAAACTGTGTTTACTAGTGGAAACTGGTGAGGTTCATAATTTCTGAAAATTGATCCAGCTACTTAAATGTCTGTTGGAAAACTAATTTTAGGAATTGTAGCTGGAAAACATTGATGAATATTGCCAGTCTCATACTTAACTGTTAAACAAGTAATAGCATATAATCTATGCCTCAGTGTAAAAACATTCCTTAAAATAAATAACGATAAAAATATATGAAGCATACAACTCTATCACAAAATAACTGTAATCCCATTTTGTAACACTAATGACTATATTGCAGCAAGCTTTGCTGATTAAGAACTTTTTTTTTGCAAAATTAGTTTCTTGTTTATCAAATGGGACGTAAAATGCAGACTACCTTTCTGTATGGTGTATTGACATGCAAGCTTTACTTCTTGGAAGGTAGTCCACATTTCCATCATTGGATTCAGCATCAGGCTGAAATGTTTCCAGCTATCAGAAGTTTAATTTGGGTCACTGGCAGCTCTCTTACTGCTCGGGGTAGAAGGAAAGCAGAACAAAAGGCAGGAGGCCTGCTCTCACGCTCCGTGTACTGATCCGATGAGTGAGCAAGCTCTGGCATGGTAGGTTGGTCACAGAAAATAGGGCTCAGGAGGGCACAGAGTCCATTCCTCTGACTTGGGACAGAGGGCACAGTAGGTCAGCTGCTGTATTTGTTGTCATCTTTACCATCCCAGTTTTGGTGCTAGTGGATGTCTTTCATTTATATTATAAAAATTTCATTTATATTATAGTGTTTGGAAAAGGGATAATGGGTTTAAAGGAAAAGAAGGAAGATTTATGTTCGATATTAGGAAGCAATCCTTCCCAGGGATGGGGGAGGCCCTGGCACAGGGTGCCCAGAGAAGCTGTGGCTGCCCCTGGATCCATGACAGGGTTCAAGGACACATTGTATGGGGCTTGGGGCACCTTGGACTAGTGGAGAGTGTTTCTGCCCATGGAAGGGGTGGCACTGGAGGGGTTCTGATGGCCCTTCCCACCCAAACCAGTGTAGGGTTCTATATTTAACTTGCTTTGGCATTTGGTTGTATTTTCAAAAATCTAATGTGTTGTGAGGTTTGCCATGTGCATTTTGCATGTTGACCCCTATTAATGCTGCAGGTATTTAGTGTCATAATGTGTTACTGGAAAGAGATGATACAATAAAGAATTGCAATATTCTGACATTACTGAATGTTAAAAAATACAAATATTAACATGAAAATTCTGGAATCTATGGAAATGGGGATGAAACAGTTGCATCTACGTAAGCACTTTTGCCATGTGGATCCATTTGACTTTCTTATGTACAAGTGCTGTTGTTATCTTGCTTTTAAAATTTAACTTACACGAATGCTTTTCCAGTTCTCTTTGTTACAATCTTTGCAATTGGATTACATGGACACAAAAAATCATACATTTGGAGACTACCTAGAGAGGGTGCTACCTGGACACTAGCAGAATGTGATGCACCAGAGCTCTCTTTCCTGCTTAAAGACCCTTTGTCCCAGATGACTCTGAATCAGCCATGAAAAGCCCAGCCTCAGTTGTCAACACTGTTTATCAAGTACTCAGAAGCAGTGCCATTGTCTGTCAGCAAAGGAAAATTGAGAAGTCTTTCCTGTTCCTTCCTTTTCTTATGACAAAACCATTAAAACCAGCGTATTTGTACAAAACATCGTTGTTTCAATGAAGTAACGTATTTTACTAAAGGATAACGTTGGTGACATTCTTCAGCTGGCTGGTAGAGATTGACAATCCTAGTTATTGAAAGCTGGCCACTGTGAGAGATGGGGTACCAGACTTGAGTAATGAGTCTTTGCAGTGAGTACTGCTTTATAGAGACATCACTTTGAAGGTTGTGTGACCTCTAAAATACATTAATCACCTACCTCCGATGTAAATCCATTTCAGAGGGAAATCACTCATACATTTACTACTGCCTCTCATGTTAAGCATAGAGTAAGGCAATGATAAATTTTGTTCTTTACCACTTACTTAAGAAAATTGATTTTTTGTGGCATGAAAGGTGTTATTTTTTGTCAACAGAATGTCTCTTGCAGTATACTATATAAGGTATATCAGCCTGTTATTTTGGGGCCCATACCTGCTAAAAACACTCTCTGTCTAAATTCCTGAATGGAAAACCTACTATTTTTTAAGGCCAGCTATATGACTTAAAATGCAGAATTGTCCTTTATAAGCATATCACTTTATGACTATGTCTGTTGAGGGCATTTGGCCACATTTTAAATTGAATGTTAAAAGAATTAAAATTCCATCAGCATTAATTTTCATGATATATATTAGGATTTATCATTCATTCTAGACAAAACTTTGAAAGATGGAAGGTGTTACTCAGTTCTATGGAAAAAAAAAACCCACATTGTATTGCAATAGATTTATTAGAATTTAAAAATAAAAAATGTCAAATTGGATGGAGGGGGAAGATAAATATATTTTTACCAGCTAAACTTAAATTCTGAAGCATTTAAAAAAAAAAAAAAAATCCAGAAATTCTGAGAGCTTCATGTTCATATTTATGCACAGCTAGCAGCTGTTAGGACAACTGAATGACACAGGACATCACTTCCAGCTGTGGAAAGCCAAAGTTAAGAAATAAATCTTAGCCATTTCTTCTTCTTAATATCCTTCAACAGAACAGTAAGACATTTGCCTTTTAAAATTACTCTCAGATCCAATTATTTAATAGTAAGGGATGAGAAAACATTAAACAAATCTAATAACTGCCAAATTAATGCAATTTCCTACACTTGTGTTTGGTAGCTGAAGACAAGCTAAACAGCCAAATAGTTGTCCAACCTCAAGAGAATGAAAAAAACAGTGTGCAATAACACCCTTCAGAGGAAATATCTCCCACTAGTAGCAGATGTAGGGGCAAGAATCAAAGCTGAAGGAACTAATTTTAAAAACATTCCAATTTATTCATATTAGGAATTCAAATGTTTTGGATTTCAGGACCTACAAGTACCTGAGTGTATGCATAGTCAAAAGCAATTTGCTGTTGGCATTACTGGATCCAGGTAGTTCTGAAGTCATGTTTCATCTTGGGTTTTTTCCCTGCTTTAGATATCACTCCAATGATCAACTATAATGACCACTGTAGAATTAGTTTAGTTTTTGATTATGCAGAAAGAAGTCAACTTCACTATGATATGTTGTGTTGTACCCAGAGGGCTTAAATAGCTGTAAATTAATTTAACCAAGTGCCTGTCATGGTAGTGGGAAAAAACTAGCTGGACAGCATCCTTTTTCTGCTCTAGCAGGAGCTTTGTGGAATAATAACAGTTCTGACAACTTTCAGATTCACACTTTTATTGACCATCTTCCTCAATCTCTTTAGCTGTAGGGTACAATTTTTTTTTTTTTTTCACATACTCGGACAACCTCTGAAATGTAAGAGCTGTTTTTGCTACCTTTTCTGCAATGAAAACAAAACCTTCTTCATTTCTTAGAGTTTGCATCTAGTTTGTCATGAATCACACACCACTTCCAAGTTAAAGAGGTAACTACATGGATTGGAATCATTATTATTATCGTTCTGGGCAACACCTTCTCTGATTTCTTGAAGTTTTCTGATAGGTAAAATACGGTATAGAACACTGGTGATATTGGGTTTTACACTCTATATTTCTAATGAAATGAAAGCTATGAAAACTGGGAACTACACACTGGGAAATAAACTTTTCTAAAACAACAATATTAAAAACATGTTTCTATTTCCAATGAATAGATGTAACATGAACAAATAATCAAAATGTGAATTTCAACCTCTTTCTCTGTAGAACATTGCAAGTTACATCATCATCAGTTTGGAGCGAAAATACTGTTTACTGTAGAGATAACAAGCAGAATAAAAGAGCCTGGCATAACTCTTTTAGGGAAAAGGGTTTTAATTTTTAGTATGCATTCAGTACATTTATTTTATTATGGGAGTACACAAATACAGTAGGACATTAATATCATTCTGCTAGGTAAGTGGTTTGTTGTGTTACATATATTTTGGGTCATATCAGTAAATAGCACAGCAAATATAATAGTCATAAGGCATTCCACAGACTTACAACCTCATAATGAACCTAATTAATACAAATCCAGAACTAAAGCTCAGCAAACTACTCATCCAACAACAAGATCATTTTTGTGGGCAATAAGATGCATCTGATTAGCTTTTTGATATGCACTAGAGAGAGGATCTGTTTCTGTTCTGGACCTGGATTGTCTTGTCGGCCTTCTCACAGAGAGAGCACATGAGGAAGAATGTAAGTGGGTCTTCTACGATGTAGCCCAGAAAAGACCCATGGGAGGATGTTACCAAAAAATCTAGATACATGAAAGCACATACTTAAATTAGTCACTCTATCACATGCTTTTTGGGTCTACTGCAACTGTAAAATAAGCCTAGGGAAACCAAGGAGAACTGGGTAGTGTGAGTACTTCCACTTCACATGTTCTCTCTGAACTCAAGTTTGGCCAATAATCAACAATCTTCTTCCTTTAGTTGTCAATTTGCACACTTAAAAAAAAAAAAAAAAAGCGGAGGGGGAGGAAGGAAAAAAGAGGCCATTCATAAAAAAACAGAAAATTGCATAATTTATAGGCTGACTTACTGAGTTTCACTGGAGCATATCCCTTGTTTTTAAGCAAGTAAGAAAAGCTGTAAGACCATTTGACTTTTGGGTGTATGTTATCCCTAGGCAAAGTCTCACACATGCATTCAATTAGCTTTTGCAGCACACTAATTTGAGTTTATGAAGCATATTTTCCCCGCAGCAAAGAAATGCTGCAGGGCCATTGTAGAGCAGCGTGCATGATTAATGAGGTTTTATTATTACAGCTAGCCTACACAAACAGCTTTACAAATTATCCAGATTTGAGGTCTAGGTGGCCAGTTCTTTCTGTGCTTTATGGGAACACTTGAACTTCCCTTTATCAGAAATGTGAAGTTTCTTTAAAAAGAAACCAACTTCAGCATTTAGGGACAAAGGGAAATATAAAAGAGCTTGATGTAAAATTTGGGAATGGACCATGTGTTTTATGAAGAGGATTCTACAAGAAGTGTAGTTTTCTAATTAGAAGGAAATGTGTAATTTTCATTAAGCAGTTCTGTAAGATGGGATTAATCCTGATGAAAAAGGCCTCAATATTTATCACATTTATTTTAAAGTTATGAATTTTACAATTAAACTGCTGTTAGATTTTATTTCCTTTTTAGATTTTCATACTCACTAAGGCTTTATTAGCATCTTTCACTTCATATTTAAAATACAAGTCTAAAATACATTTTTTCTTGCATTTTTAAACAAGTCATGGGATTTCTCCTGCTAACAATGCTCTTTTACAGGGATTTTTCTTGCTGTTAATATTTTATTTCCTCTATTCAATCTCCACCATTTAGATTTTTAATAGAACACACACATTTCATATACTGTTACATATATATACTGTTGAATATACTCTTGTCTAGACTTGCCTATAGCCCAAGTTAAGAAAATCTAAATAAAAAAAAAGAAGTATTAAAGTATAAATAAGAATGAAGTGATGGTTAGCTTTGAGAATTTCAGAAATATTTCAAATTGTAGATAGGACGAGTAGAACAGAAACCAAATAATTTCCTCCTAAAGGAAGATACCAAACTGTGCAGCCATACCACCAGCTCTGCTATATAAAAATAACACCATTCTTTTTTCCCATCACTTTTTCTGGCACGTTGTCACTGAACTAAACCAAAGCAGGGAGATATTATTTTTCTTGGTTTCTTCTTTTTTTTCTTTAGTAAATGTGAAGAAGGCTTTGTAGAGTTAAAATATAGTTAAATATATAAACACATCTTACAAGTAATATGAAATTAATCTAAATGTAATATAGAAGCATGTTATGCTAATTATAGTTTAAAAGCAGACAGGGCTGTGGTGGACTAGACAATAAAGCCCTCTATTACTCCAAGCAAACCAGTCTCTATGTGGTTTTGGTCCCGACCCAGGCTGGGCCAACACCAGAAGACACCTGCCTGGGTTTGTACCCAAGACCTTCCCTCTCTCTGCCAGGGGAGGTGTCAATGACTCAAACATAATTTACAGTGTTACTTTTTTTTTTTTTTTCCACTGAAACCTTCTAAACCACCTACAAGTCTGATCCTTTGTCATTTGAAGTCTTGTCATTGATTCTGGAGATAGCAGCATATTCAGGGTCTTCAGTAGAGGTGTAACTGACATAAGGGATCTCTCATTTATTCTTCTGGCTACATATTGGAGCTAAGTAAAAGCCATTCTTGAACACAGATGGAAAAACAGGGAGGAAATTATAAAGTCTCCATGGTCCAGACAAGACCAGCCTCTGGCTTTGAGGCTGAGCCACTTGGCAGAAGAATAAAGGCAAAGCACTTGCTCTTGTTTGCAGGATGCACATCCCAGAGCGCACTTCGCATCCCGGCTACACAAAGGAAACAACTCAGCAGAAAAAAAGCCTTCTAACAAATCTATAAAGACCTCTCAGCCATTCTGATTTCTTTCAGTGATTTTTCAAGCTATAGAACTGTCTAAAACCTTTCCCTCTCCCATCTTGTAAAGCGATGGTCAATGTGTAGCATGGGGGAATGCAGATTGTTTTGCAGCCTTTTCACTGGTGTGTAAGGTAGCCAAGAGAGAACTTCTGCTTTATTTGTTCCAGATGAGCAGCAGTTGTGAGTGCAGGCTGCCTAATTCCTATCACAAATTAGGTAATTTCATTTTAGAAAATTCCCCCTGCTACAGCCTTATTTTTCCTGGTTTGCAGACTATTGTCCCCTCCTCTTTCTACCCTATTTCCTCAAATCTTTCCCATTTAACTGGCTATACAGCTAGGAATATAACATTTCTAAGATATAAATAATAATGATCTCCTTTAATCAAATCAGACCTAAGTTATGCAGCAGACGTCAATTATAATGGATTTTAAAGGTTTTGATCTAGAACCTGGGTGGCATTACATTTAGACTAATAACTGTAACTATGATTTATGTGTTTGCAACTGAAATGGTTTCAGTGCTTCGATGTATGTCCAAAGTAAAATTTATAGTCTGCTACAGAATGTATAAATAATGAACAGCCATATGTCATATTGCATTTAAAAATTTTATTTCTTCCACAGCCAGCATAAGGTAAAATGAATTAAAATTTTAAGTTCATTGGGGATCAAGTTACTTTAATACTTTAAAGCAGCTCCACAAATACAAAAATGATTAAATTATTTTTCCTGCAGTAAAAAATAAGGTATTTTATTAATTTGCAGTGTATTCAAATTAAACCACAACAAAGAGTGAAACGTATGCTGATAACAAAGGGAAATTATTCACTTTTATCCTAAAAATAATTGTCACTGATTTTTCCTTAGATAACAAAACAAGGATATCAACTATTGAAAGATGTTGCACAAAGAATTTAAATGGAAAGTATCACAGAATCACAGAACTGTAGAGGTTGGAAGGGAGCTCCAGAGATCATCCAGTCCAACCCCTGCCAAAGCAGGTTCCCTAGAGCAGGTCACACAGGTCAGTGTCCAGATGGGTCTGGAATGTCTCCAGAGAAGGAGACTCCACAACCCCCCTGGGCAGCCTGGCCCAGGGCTCCATCACCCTCACCATAAAGAAGCTCTTTCTCACATCGGTGCGGAACCTCCTGTGGTCCAACTTGTGGACATTGCCCCTTGTCCTGTCCCCACAGGCCACTGAGAAGAGGTTGGCATCTCCCTTTGTCTCCCACCCTTCAGATATTGATAAACATGGATGAGATCCCCTCTCAGTCTTCTCTTCTCCAGGTTGAACAGCACCAGCTCACTCAGACTTTTCCTCATAATTCCTGATGCTCCAGGCCCTTCATCATCCTTGTGGCCTCCACTGGACTCTTTCCAGGAGATCCCTGAAACACAATTCTGTAATTTTCAAATTAACCCTCTCCCCCAAATGCCCAAATGCCCATTTCATGTTGGAAAAAAATCTGTAATATATTTTTGGTAAGCTGATCTGTGTTTGAATATATGAACATTAACACACACTCCAATTTCCCATTAGGCCTGTGAAAATTAAAAGTACACCTGACATATTAGTGGTCCATTTGCAGCAGAATGACCACCTCACCCTCTGTTACAACAGGGGTTGTTTCTCAGGATGTATCTGTGTTTTCTGAATCTTGATTTACATGTTTTAGATGTTGCTGACGAAATTCTTTCTAGTTTGTTTTTGATTTATTTTTCTTAGCTCTCTGTTGAAATTTGTCCTTTCCATGAATGGACTCTATACAAAGAACAGGTGACAACTACTGTTTTACCAGTAGCTTATAAGTCGCTTTGCATTTTGCTCATAACAAGAGATGAAGCATAACAGAATTTCAGTCTTACGGGAAACCAGATGAGCCAAGATTTGTCTCTGGGAGCCCGTTTCCCTTACCTCAGCAGATCAATTTTGCACCAGTAAATGTCTCTCCAAAGTTTTAGGTAGTTCTAGTATTTATAGCAAAGTGCTAAATGTTCAGCACTGCCCATGACTCGAAGCCTCCCTTTTCCTTTTATACAGGAATGCTGTTTTCCTTTACTCCCTGGGGTGTTGGTACCTGGACTGAACTTAGTGAGCTCTCCAAGAAGCACAAATAAACGAAATATTCAAGGTGAAACCATCAGCAAGGATGACATCTATTCCTCAGCAGACCGTCCCTTTGTATTATTGGGAAGTTATCTAACTTCTCATAGAAAGTGCTATTGATTTTTAGGCTGCTTTTTCAACTAGTCAATAGCCACACATAGTAGCTACTTGTGAGATGCTGCCTTTTTTTTTCCCTGTGATAAAAAGTGCAACTGTGTCTTGTGTTACCGATGTGGCCAGCTAGATGTTGGGTTTTTTTTCTCTTGAACTTTAGGTATTAATACATATGCTTAGTTTATAAATGTCGAAGTCTATTTTATCATCCTTCTAAAAAGGTGTCTTGGCTGAGACAGATGCTTTTGCTAAGACATAGTACCGGTGTCTCAGAGCTAACATGCCTTTGGGCTCAGACAGACATTTGGCAGCAAATTGAAACCGGGTGTCTGAAATGGTTACTGCTCTCACCTTGTCTTATCAGAGATTTAGTTTGTCTTGCTACACCAGACTGAAGTCACAAAGCTGGTTTATGAGTACCTCAGACACCCCTTTTCTCAGAAATGGCAACATCTGTCAGAGAAGGGCAGATGACTAGGAGGAGAAATGAGGAATGAAAGCACAAGTCATTAGAAGTTTCTAAAAGGGTTTGGTTTGGTTGTTTGTTGGTTTTTTTAATGAAGTAATTGGTCATGCAAAAACATTCATAGAAAGATAATTAGTTCAAATCCTTTACTTCTGAGTGAGCAACTCATTTTGAATCTTGAAATACCAGTGTCCTGGTTCCATCCAGGACAGAATTAACTCCCCTTAGGCAGCCGGCATGGGTGAGCCGAGCTGGCCCAGGCTGTTTCTCACACCACACAGTATCACACCTTCATAAAAAGAACTGGGAGGGGAGGGGAGGGTCTGGCGACTCTGGTGCAGTCTGAGTGCAGTTGGGCATTGGATCAGTCATTGCTGTGCTCTGTGCTATCACCTCATCTGGGTGGTAAAGTGCTCCATGCTGTCATGGGGTGTGTTCTGTCACAGGCTCTGCTGTCCCTCCCCTCTCGCTGTGCCTTGTCAGTAACCATCCTTTTCTCAACTCACAGGGCTTTGTATCTCCTCCAGTGCAGGGGTGAATGTGCAGAGCATGGTCCTCAGACACTGCCTGGGCCTGAGCCATGACAATCCTTTTTTGGCGCCCAATGTAGGGCCCAAAGGGTTGGGATAACCGTGCATCTGACTTGACTGCCCCGGATGCTCAGGACAGCACACTCCTGTTGCCCATCCTCCTCAGTGATTTTCAAGTCTTATGTGCTACTAAAAAAATTGTTTCAAGAATATTGCCAAGACATCTTCCCTGGGGCTAAGTGGTCAGGGTGGCATGGTGTATGGGAGAGTACTGGCAAATATGTCTCTTTTCTCCTCTTGCCATTATTCAAAGTGTGCTGGGATTTTGGGGGATTTAAATTTTGCTAAATTTTAAAGGTATTTTGTTTCATCAGATATATCCTTACAAGTTCAAATATGTATTAATTTGAGATGTGTGATCAGTTAAAAGAGTTTTAGTTTTTATATCTCGGATGGTTGGGCTAAAACTTGTAATAGACAACTTTTTTCTTTCTTCTTTCCTAATTGCCATTTGAACTGATTGAAAAGTTTTGGATTTATTTTTTCCAATTCCTTTTAACAAAACTGCAAATAGGTAAGTAAGGGTCTCCAGCTCACAAATATTATTGAAGCTGCTTTTCAGCTCCTTGATTTGTCTCAGTAGACAAGTTTCAGTATCTCATTGGATTGGAGTTGCTGGTTTAAATCATGACCTTCTGAGATTGGTACTCAAAGTAGCAAGATGAACATAAAATTATTTTACTCTATTCCATGAATTTTTGAACACTTCAATTATTTTCTTTTTATTTTTAAAAAGGAAAGTTTCTGTATTATCAGAGAATTAAACTGAGCAATAATAGCTTTTGTAAATTGGCCTTTTAAATTATGCTACTTTGACTACATTGCATCAGTTGTTATTACAATATTACCTAGGCTCATGCTTAAAGATTTCTGAAGAAATTAAAACATTTTTTACCCCAAGGTATTTTTAAAGTAGAGATTGAAGAGGGAGAGAATGAACTTTCCAGCGTCTTACTGCTGTTGATTGTCATCAACCTTGTCTTTACTTAAAATGTTTATTTTATTTTTTGTAGTGTTTTGGAGAACCAAACAACGCAAATATTTCTTTTTTATTCTTGCATTGCCATAAGATTTCCTTTTATAATGTAGTTGCCACCTCCAGAGGATTTGTGGTCTCCTGTGATGTGATACTTGTATTGTTGTATACATGAGAAGAATGAGGAATTCTGTGGGTGTGGAGTTTAAGCTGCTTAAAATCCAGCTAAATGTATGCAGTGTTTCTAAAGAGTCTGATGACTTGAAAAATGCGTGAATCCCAGTCAAAACCCCAATAAATTTACAGAGGGTTTCAGAACAGCCTTTCAGAACAGAGGTGTGCACCTGCAAGGAGAGAGATAGGGAGGTGTTGGTTTCTTTTATTCCCTTGTAATATTGAAGATCCAAGATCTATTTAGAAAGACTTTGTTTCTGTTTTATTATAATGTCTCATTGCATTTGTCCTTGAAAATAGTTACATTTAAAGAATAGGTAGGACTGTGAAATCTCAGTAACTGAAATCTGGATCTTGTGATTTAGTTGGTGAGGGAGATATTTTCAATAGTATATATATAAAAAAACAGATTGCTTGTTTACTTTTTTCTCCTGATAAGCATTTTAAAATGAGATAGTACAGAGACATTTTGGAGGAAGCAGGCCATTTCAAAGCTTGGTAAAATTTCAAAAATTCTTATTTCCTAGATCTAAGATCTACAAGGCGTCCTCAGCAAAAGCATGAAAAGCATGTGATGCACCAGACATTTTGGAATGAAGGTGAGCATGTGTGCCTATATGCAGTGATAGAAATGGGGTTTTTTGACCTCCCAATAAAAGAGGACCAAAAACTTCAACCATCTTCTTAGGTCACCTTTTGGTAAGCTTGAATAAGGTTAAAAGTAATTTGTGTTTAGTACCTGTGAATGACTTAGCCATTGGGGCTGAATGTGACCCATTGGCTGAATGTGACCCATTGGCTGAACCCTTACAAGGGGAGAAAGGAGGGTCTGTGGGGAAGGACAAGCATGCTGTTGGAGAGCAGTTGGCAAAGGGTGGGGTTTGGTGGAAGCAGGTGATGCCAGTGTTTCTCCCAGAGTTAGCCAGACAAGCACGGGGAAAGTGAACAAATGGGTCAGCCCAACATAAGAGTAAAAAACCCATCATGCAGCAACAGATCTTTGGAGAATTTTAACTGGGGCCATCCCATGTATTCTTTCCCAGCAACTGGGGCTGACTCATGATGGTGAGCATATTATAGACTGGTCACATTGGTATTGTGATTGAACTGTCATTACTGTCTTTTTCCAAGTATAGCTAAAATTTGTGTTGTATTTTCAGAAAGTTTTGTGTCACTCTGCTAAATCAGAAGACATGTGCAGTGTCACAGAATCACAGAAAGGAAGGGACCTTGAAAGAGCATCTAGTGCAACCCCCTCCCTGAGCAGGATCACCTAGATTAGGCTACAGAGGCACGTTTTTAATGTCTCCAGAGGAGACTCTACAACTTCTCTGGGCAGACTGTCCCAGGGCTCCATCACCCTTATGTTCACATGGAACCTCCTACACCCCAGCTTGGACCCATTGCCCCTTGTCCTCTCACCGGCCATCACTGAGAAGAGCCTGGATCCATCCTCCTGACACTCACCCTTCACATATTTATAAACATTAATGAGGTCACCCCTCAGTCTCCTCTTCTCTGNAGGTTATGGTCATCCACCAGGATCCCCAAGTCCATCTAATCTACGTTGCTCTCCAACCGGTCAGTCCCCAACCCGTACTGGTCCCTGGGGCTAATCTCCAAATGCAAGATTCTACACTTGCCCTTGTTAAATCTCATTCAATTTCTGCCTGCCCATCTCTCTAAATCTTGTTGAATGGCAACACAACCTTCTGGGGTGTCACCACCCCTCCCAGCTTTGTGTCATCAGCAAACTTGCTGACTGTGCACGCTATTCCCTCATCCAGGTCATCAATGTATATATTGAATAGTACTGATGAAGTACGCTCAAAGTCAGCTTCATATTAAACATACCTTCCATGTGTGGAAGGTCTTCAAAGAACCTGGTTGGAAAGCACTGGACTCTGGATTTCCCTCCAAGGGAAAGTTCACATGTGGAAACATCTTTTTTTCTGAAGATATGGAATAAATTTAGGTCAAATTCATTATCATTCTGCTTGCACAGAGTCACAGAATGGTTTGGATTGGATAGCACCCTAAAAATCACAGAGTTCCAACCCCCCTGCCATGGGCAGAGACAGCCTCTGCTAGCCCAGGTTGCCCAAAGCTCCATCCAACCTGGCCTTCTATCAGCAGGTCCTTCCTAGGAGCAAACTTGACATCAGTTATACAGGAAAAAATGATAAAGGCTGAAATGCTGAATAAACTATGGTGCAGGGCTAAACAGTATTCTAGTGCTGTGATTGCCTTGGAAATTTCTTGATGTGCCATGTGAGAGTCCTCACCAATATTTGAAGGCACCACTGCCACAGATGTTTTAAAGTCCCTAATACTGTATTTTATACTTGGGCCAGATTCCTACAGAATGACTTTCGGATTGAGCCACTGTCTTCAGTGAGATTATTGCAGTAATGAAAACGTGCCAAGAAATATGATGACTTTGCTAATAGATATTTTTTTTTTAGACTTATTATGGATTCATTTTGCCAAATTAAAATAAATATCTTAATGAAATTGTGAGTAGTTTTCAAGTGTAGTTCATTATGTTAATTTGCTAAAAATTAAATACTACTAAAATATTATTAATGCAATATTAGTGGAATTTATAAAACTAGATTTTGCCAAAATTAGTAGAAAATAATAAAGGCTTTAAAAGTAGTTCATATTATAAAATGTGTGATAGCATGAAGCATATTATATTTACTGATGATTGTTCTGGATCCAGTCATAAATTTATCTATGAAGTAAATAGTAAATAGTAAATAGTAAATAGATTTTACCTTCATACAGAATCTATTGAAGTTTTCCATTGCAGTAAAAGAAAGATACATTATCAGTTGTGTATAGCAGAGTGCATAACCCCACAGCTTTTGTCAAATGCACACTCATGGTCTTGTCAGCAAGGAGACCTTGATGCTGGCCTGACTGAAAGCCCACTGAAGCCATGGGAGCCCATATTTATTCCGATGGACTAGATTCAAGTGCCTTTTCTTTGGGCCATCTTTCCCCAACCTCATGTTTGAAAAGATGAATTGCTGGGTTTGCTGTTCTATTTATGGAAGCTTGGAAAAATGCTCGTTTTCCCCTGGCACTGAGTTTCCAACAATCTTAATTAGGAACCAAATTCTGTGTTCTGCTGGGAAGGTGTTACTCACTGGTTTTGCAAGTCTGTGCTTTGGATCTACAAACACAGATGTTACTCCTATCTTATTATTTGTTCTTGCTTTCTTATTTTATTGAGTGCTGTGAAGTGGACCTCTTTTTCTTGGGTGGGCCAGGTGAGCATGGTTATCCCAGATATCATCACTGTGTAATCTTACCATGATTTGTGATATGATCATCATCTGAACCACTGAATTCAGAGGTGTCATTCAATTGTGGCTGAACATCTATTTTACCATCACAAATATTTGATCATTTTAGAGGCTTAGTATTGCAGTACAAAACTGAGTTTCTTGACTGTGATAGCAAGATGGAGATCCTTCCAACACAGACTAAAAGACTGAATGTTTATTTAATAAACATGCCTCTCCAGGGCACAGATAGCTTTTATTTTTAAATGGGTTTGTTAGCGTTTGACAGTGCCAGATGCCTCCAGCTCTTCTATAGAACTAACAGGTTTTGCAGCTATGAGTGCTACTGTAAGCTATGGTTTCCCTTCAAGTGACCAACCAATTTGTCATCAACCAATACTGTAACCAGATGGATGATTGTTTCAACACCAGAGATTTTTTTTACCTCCACAGCCTCCTTAAAACTTGGAAGTTATCCCCAAATTTGATGTGAATCATGGAATACAGAAAATTTATTTGTCACTGCCATTTCATTTTTTGGCAGTGTGATTTGAGCTCTGCTGCTATGTGGGATCCATGGGTATTATAAAGTCTTCATATGCTTGGTCTGTCTGAAGGATACAGGCAAGCAATAAAATACATCTTGCACAAGAAAAGTATTTCTAATTTAACTGTAGGTTATTGTTTTCCCCTCTTTAAAAATTGGTTTTGAAAAGCATTAGAATTTTATGCTGATAGTAGATAATCAAGAGAACCCAGAGTTTAGGGAAGATGTGCCATATGTCTCGTAATTCCAGCACACGATGGGGTATCTCCTTAATGACTTCCTCAGTGCCCCCAATTGTATCTCGGTGTTAGAAGACATATGGAGCTTTTTCCCCTTAACTCTGAATTTCCTTCCTGCCACTGTGGGCTTTTTTCTCACAACCTTAATCTGATTTTAATGTACTGCAGTTGTCTTTTCTTGCCAATAATCTTTTATCCCTTGTTAGGCACCTTCCCTGCAAATGACAGCATTAGAACTTCTACTTTTGGAGTGAGATGAATACTTATATTAAAATTTATTTCTCAACAACTGAGCAACAAGAGAGTTTTGAATTAAGCTTGGTATTCTGTGTTATGATTCACGTTGTAAAACCTGTGCATATCTGGAGGTTATTGGCACAAACGGTGGCTTTTGGTGTTCTGTAGTCTGCATTTGCATATAAAACTTTCTAGTGTGGTGCTTGTTCTTATCTCTGAACATTTTGTTGAAACCCTAGGTATAGAAATACACTTCTTGGGCTGTCTGGTAAGTTTTAATACATTTAATTATTTCACAGGGTGCAATTTGGGTCTGGCTAATGACCGTGCCACGAAATACCATGAACTACAGTCCCAGTTTACAGGGTATCTGTGTCTTCTAAATCTCTTACATTTTACAGTAGTGATGTACAGATTTATTTCTGAATCACAGTACAGCAAGCTACTCTGTGCAGAAAGATCAGAAAATAATTTGCACACATTTTTTCAAATTAAGAAGAACATGGTTCTAATTCCACTCTAATAAATTTATGAAGGGATAGTTTTACTGATCTATGCTTTTATTTAAAAGACTTTAGACAGAAATATTTATAATTGGAAGTATCCTAACTTGTTTCAAAGCCTGAAGAGATCAACAAGACTTTTTATGAGGCTTTGAACCTAGATTTAAAATGTCATGTATGCAAAAAAAAGGTTATAAAGGAAGATGATTTACATTCTGATATTGAGAAATTTCATAGTACATGAAGGCGAGAGAGTCAGTGCAGCCATTTTCTTTCCAGGACCTGGAAGTTTGAGTAGAAACCAGTGGGGAGAGATTTGACCTTGAATTCCTCTTCAATGCAGATGTTTTATTAAATGATGGTGATCTAAGAAGCAGTAGGCATCAGAAGTAGAGCTGGCTTGGGTTGCTTTCCTATTACCTAGGACAGTGCTGGAAATAAAATTATGATGACAACTCATGGTCCAGCTGATTGTCTGCTCCTAAGGCAGAGCAGATTTTGGCACTGCACAATGTTGATGCCAGAGCTAAAATTTAGCTTTTAAAATTCATATAAATGTTATAGATTAAAAATGAGAAAAAGTGTTGATTATCCAAGGATTTTATGGATTAGGAGGGAGCAATCCCAAGAGCGTAGTAAGATTTATTTCTTAAGTTTGGATAGTGTGGTTGTAGCTGAAATTAATTATAAGCAAATCTGAGCTTCACTGTTAATGAAGTTGGTACAAAAATTTTATTGCATGATTTTTATAATTTATCTGTGATGGATGAAGGCTTATGGTGGGTCTGTGGTAGTACAATACATTGAGGAAGACTTCAAATGAAGGATTATCAGAAACTGTAGGTTTGACTTCAGATGTGAGATTTTTGTTTAGGGATGTGGAGTTTTCAGCCAACCACAGAAAACTCCTGATCTCCTGAATTGTGTGAGACTTCAACATGAAGGAGATAAGGTTATTATCCAGCCATGGAGTTTGAATGGCTTCCTAATGATCTGCTCCATTAAATATTTTTAGGTCAAAGCTGGGAGAAGTTGGCAGGAAGAGGAGGTGGCCCATGAGAGTTGCAAGCAGAACTATCTCATGATCTTCCCTCCTGTTGCCAGTAGACTATTTGGATGTAAACAAAGAACTGAACAAGTTCTACAGATGCTTGAGCAAAACCTTCCTAAAAACATATCATATATGAGGGTTCATGAATGAAATCTGGGGTTTATAATCTTGGGTTTATCATATTCTTAGTGCAGGGAAATAGTGAGTGTGTGTGTGTGTGTGTGTCTGTGTGTCTGTGTGTGTGTCTGTGAGGGGGTTTTGGGGGGGGTTGTTGTTGTTGTTTCTCCTCCTGTCTTTTTATGTTCTTTCTTTAGAGTGGCATTTTTTAATCGGGGATATCAGTTGCTTATTGTTCACTGAAGTACCGTTTACTGAAGAAAATATATTTCCCTCCCCTCCTAGTTACTGCCTGGTCATCACAATTACCAGATGCCAAGCTGTAGAACACAGTTTTCCAGAAAATGTCATCTGGCCTCCTGGCAGAGTCCACAGGCACTTGTGTCGATGATTTTGGAGCTGCAGCTGTGTCTGGGTGGCAGCTGAGGGAGTATATGGTCCACCCTGTCATTCTAGATGCTATTTACCTTTGGCTCACCTTTGATTCAGAGTCATTTAAGCATTTTTGCTTTTTTATAATGCTGTCAAACATCAGTCTTTCAGATGGCTTTATGCAGACCTATTCATGGTTAGGAAGAAGAAAGCCGTTTCACATGATTGCATATTGTCTGTGTGTACATGTAAACTATAAACCTGCTCATATGCCAGGAGGTGGTTTATTTACCCACCAGGATGCACAGTGCCAGCATGTGTATTGAGCCATTCATTTAAAGGGAAAAACAAGAGAGGGAATCTGATAATTCTTCTGTGAGTGCAAATGGAATCACCCCGATTGTGTTCCACAGTTAAAGGATGCAAAGAACTGCTGTGTTAGGATTGCTCCCAGTGCCATGGTGTGTCAGAGAGGCATGGCCCTCTGGGAGCACTGGCACCCCTTGTGTCTGATACACCCCACACTAGGGATGGAGGAGGGGTTTACCCAGTGTTTTACTGTGTCCTGGGATACCCAATGCCCTCCAGAATGATCCAAGACACAAGCACCTCATCAGGGGTCAATAAAACTGAGTTCTCCTGATCCAGCTGTGATCTGTTGGAGGATTCATCATCTTGCCTCATGGTTTTTCACTTCCCTGTTAATTCACATCTAATCACACATCTGGATGTACTTTAAAATACCTGTGGTAGGCACCAGAGGTAGTGTGTAAGAGTATTTGTACTGAGCAGACCCAACTCCTGAAGCTCTCCCTGCTGGCAGAGGAAATCTCCTTTTGGTCAAAACTCTTAAGCATTGTGTCTGCTCTGGTGGTGGTGGTGAAGCTGGGCTGCTATGGCTGACAGCACTTTACCCTTCTTTTCTTTTTCAGACTTGGGACTGCCAAGTTTCTGATCACAGAATTACAGAATCACAGAAGGGACCTTGACAGTTCATCTAGTCCAACCCTCTGGCCTGAGCAGGATCATCTAGAGTAGATCACACAGGAACGTGTCCAGATTGGTCTTGAATGTCTCCAGAGAAGGAGACTCCACATCATCTCTGGGAAGCCTGTTCCAGTGCTCCATCATATTCACAGTGAAAGCATTTTTCCTTACATTCTCATGGAACTTCCTCTGCTCCAGCTTGGAGACATTGCCCCATGTCCCATCAAAGGCCATCCCTGAGAAGAGCCTGGATCCATCCTCCTGACCCTCACCCTTTACATATTTATAAACATTAATGAGGTCCCCCCTCAGCCGCCTCTTCTCCAAGCTGAAGAGCCCCAGCTCCCTCAGCCTGTCCTCACAAGGAAGGTGTTCCACTCCCTTCATCATCTTGGTGGTCCTGCACTGGACTCTCTCAAGGAGTTCTATGTCCTTCTGGAACTGAGGGGCCCAGAACTGGACACAATACTCCATGTGCAGTTTTACAGGGCAGAATAGACCTCTCTTGACCGCCCCCCATCTCATACACACCAAGATGCCATTGGCCTTTCTGGCCATGAGGGCACATTGCTGGCTCATGGTCATCCTGCTGTCCCACAGGACCTCCAGGTCCCTCTCACCTACGCTGCTCTCCAACAGGCCAGTCCCCAACCTATACTGGGGTTGTTCCTCCCCAGATGCCAGACCCTACACTTTCCTTTGTTCAATCTCATTCAGTGTGTCCCTGCCCAGCTCTCCAACCTGAGTCTTGTTGAAAGGCAGGACAACCTTCTGGGGGGTCACCACCAGCTTGGTGTCATCAGCAAACTTGCTGACTGTGCATTCTATTCCCTCATCCAGGCCGCCAGTGAATATGTTGAAGAGTACTGGTCCCTTTACCAATCCCTGAGGGACTCCACTACATACAGACCTCTTGCCAGACTTTGTCCCATTGCCCCCACACACAACCACACGACATCAGTCCTCTCATTTCACTTGCATGACTTGTACTGAGATGGCAACCCCCATTGTGATGTTGCTGCATGAAAACATGCACAGTCCTTGTTCTTATTTTAATGACAGCATCTCAGATGCAGAATTATTGCTATTACAGCTAATTGCTGGCCCACGCTATGGTATTGAAACTGGAGCGGTGGCAAGGAGTCAATGTGCAAATCTATTTATTTACAACTAAGTGACCTTCTGTTCAGTGATACTACAGATTCTAGCTAGGGAGAGGGATTCAGCTTCCCTGTGAATGTCTGGCTCAGTCATGACTAGAACATGGCTTTTGTCCCCCTGCTAGCAGGGACAAAGCCTTTGACAGCATCCTGTGGGAGACGGCGCACGCCTGAATTCAATTTGCTTGATGTCCTTTGACCGAGCTGCAATTCACTGACTTGGTATAATTTTTGGATAGGCAATGGCTGGGGATAAAATCCCATATGGCCTTTTACATCACTCTGCTTGGTACCTGGGAAAGCAGAAGACTCTATCATTAAAAGAACTTCAATATTCCGAAGAACATGAAGAACCTTAGAAATGCTGCACAGAGCAAAACTTTGCAGTGAACTTAACAATATTGAGTTCAATTTTATTTTTCTTTGGTTTTCATACACACATGACCTTATTAAGTTTCTAAACATAAACATATTCCTTTTAAAATACATCTTCAAAGTATACTTGAATTCTAGCCCTATAGGGACTTGACATATCAAAAGAAATTTGCTGACATAAACTGGTATGTAAAGCTTGATCTATTCTAATATATGATTTTAATGTTTCTCATTTTCTTGCCTTGCCAACTCACATCTATCACACACTGTCACATTTAAGTTTCCTAAATTACTGCTTTTAACTTTTTGTCACTTATTCAGCAAAGAGATATATTCTAAAACTCAGCTCAGCTTTTTTTTTCCTTGTGATTGTATCTTAATATTAATAGTTTGAGGGGAAAATGGACATTTTTGCTCAGTTAAGGAGACAGCAGTTTTTGATAGATTTGGGATTCAATATTGTCCTGGTTTCAAATTCAAGACCTGATTTAATTTCCCAGCAAAGCACAGAATTCAGTGAGGCAAATGGAATAATGTCATGTGCGAATGGGAGGGTGTTCTGAGCACTGCAATTACAAGCAAGACAAAAATGTATCTCCACTACATCTGTTTATCAGTGATGGATAGATAGATTCATTTCCTATTGTTTGTAGTACATGTGTTGATGACAAAGTGCTCTGGTTGATTCTGTTGTTTGCAGGATAAGAAGAAATAATAATTGCACTCTTTAATCAAACTGCTTTGACCTCAAGCTGACAATTTCAAAGTTGCTTCTTTCAATGCTTTCAGCTCACCCTGAGCACCTCACCCTTTTAGCCAGTGTGTGTATTTCAAGAGCTGTGCAACTTTCAAGGATTCAGGAAATATGAAAATATTCCCAGTCATGCCAAATTTTGATTTTTTTTAAAGTTCAGTTCCTCTTTAATATTGCTTGTGATTTGAAGCTTACTTATCATTTAAATAACATTATCTTTTAGCTTCTCATGATACTGGAAACTTTAGTATCATTTCTGTCTCAAGCTGAGTTTCTTCTGATGACTTGTTCAGAACTCAAATCCTACATTCAGTATAATAAAATGTAAAAAAAAATAATTTTAAGGTAAAATAAACCATATTGTCCCTTCATAGGGTCTCAGAACCTCTCAGAGGCTATCTAATTAAGCTTCCACATCCTCCCATCAACTCAGAACAATTAATTGAAGATCAGGGTGAACCCTTGTGAACCTCTTGCTGGAGGTCTGACATGGTTTTGCAAAAAGCCCAATGCAATAACTGCTGGGGTAAGCCCATGGCTTTATGTGAAGTGTTATCATAGAATCACAGAGTCATAGAATGGCTACAGTTGGAATGGACTCCCAGAGATCATCTAGACCAACCCCCCTGCAAGAAGCAGGGACACCCCCAACTAGATCAGNCCCGGAGCCTCCTCTTCTCCAGGCTGAACAGCCCCAACTCTCTCAGCCTGTCCTCGTAGGAGAGGTGCTCCAGCCCCTTTAGCATCTTTGTGGCCTCCTCTGGACCCTCTCCAACTGGTCCATGTCCTTCTCGTGTTGGGGGTTCCAGCACTGGACACAGTACTCCAGGTGAGGTCTCCCGAGGGCAGAGTAGAGGGGGAGAGTCCCCCTCTGGGATGGCCCTGCTGGCCACGCTCCTCTGGATGCAGCCCAGGATGCGGTATGGGCTGCAGAAGCACATTGTCAGCCATGTTGAGCCTCTCGTCCACGAGGAGATGTTTTCTAGAAAGAGATCCAGACTTGACTTTAAAATATCAAATGATAGAGAAACTTCTACATGCCTAAGTAGCCTGTGCTGGTTGTTGTTTTCTTGGTAGGTAAACAATACACATCCTTTTGCTCCTCTAATTTCATCTCATTTTAACTTGTGACTTGTGCTGCTCTGTGCTACAGAAACAGCTGCTAATAGAAATACCTTGCACAGAAAACTGTAAACCTGATCAGCTCAATCCTTATCTGTCTTTTGGATAAACTGAGTTTAGTTTGTTAATCCTCTGACCATCATACATTGTTCCCAGATCTGATTGCATTCTAATTGCACTCTCCAGCTTATCACTAGCTTAAGAAAAAAGTCAGGCTGAGTAATGCTTATTTTCAGCTTGGATCAAAGCTCAGTGTGAAAAATAGATGGAGGTGGGTGTTTTTTTTTTGTTTGTTTGTTTTGTTTGTTTGCTTTGGGTTTTCCTTTGGGTTTAAAAAAAAAAAAAAGAAAGAAAATTAAGTAGATGGGTGGGAAGATGAAGAAAAAAGTAATTCAAGTTTGCCATTTGTCTAGCCAGTGGGAGACTGACTTGATTTGTAGGCTCTGTGCCTAGATTATTTAGAGGTGCATTTTCAAGAGGAAAAAGAGGCAATTTTATGCATATTGATTAGAAGCCTTTTGGTGTTCTAGGAGCAATATGTGATTTGTCAGGAATGCTCACTCTACTCATTGGGATTATATATATTTTTTTATTATTATTAACTTCACAAGTATCCCTGTTTGTATTAATGTCTAAGGTATTATAATAGCAACATTTGCAATGCAGGTATGAGAGGTTGCCTGTTTTTCTTTTAACAGATATATAGATGTCAGAGGCCCATCCTTTGTAATCAGTTTCACACCAGCAAAAAAGAAAATGTAACTGTGATGGACAGGACATATATCAGTGAAACTAATGGCTGAGCTTCTGAAAAATTCTTTGTCATAAAAGGTGAGAAAATACATTGTTAAGAATTGTGGCAGATATCTTGGTTTCCTTTTTAAAATGATTTTTTTGCTGCCAAGCATCTCTTCTTTTACCTGTGTTTAGATGGAACATTTTATATTCGAAATAGGTGTGTTGGATATCCTCTACTGAGGTTTCCTTTTCAAGGGGTATCACCCAGACTGTGAAGTGTTTGTACTTCAGCTCTTTAAGGGGAACAGCACATTTATATTACACAGAAGTCACACTTCAGTGATTTATTTTCCTCTGCAGAAATGTGCATGCAGCACCAGATTAGTTTGCAATAGGATAGTCACATCTTCTTCTGGTCACATAGGGCAAATGCATATGCATTTGCTAGAAGAATAATAAAAATTGTAATGTAAGTAATCTACATGTAAACAAACTGCCCATCTAGCCAGCAGAGCCGGTCAGGGGGGCTGAGCTGTGGTAGGGATCTGGGTCCTGCTTTGCCTTTGCTTCCACTGAGTCACTGATATGAGTAATTTCTTGCATCCATACCTGGCCCTTAATTGCATTGTACTGGGAGCATCAGCTCGTTTTCTATGACATTGGCCAAAGGGAACCCAGCATTTAACACTTGATAAGTTTAGTTTCAAGAATTGAAAGTGATGCTGTTTGTCCATCAGTACTGCTTTAAAGCATCAATGAAAAATGTGTAAGATGCTAGATGGGTCCTGTGCCCTGTACTCTTCCATCACATGATTCATTTTAATCTTTGGCAAGTCCTGATGTATTTCAGCTCTTGTTGAAATTAGTTGGGTACCTTTGCAGTAAGCTTTTCAGTTCTGTGGGAGTCATTGTAATTTTTTTTTAATATCCTATAGAACTCGAGTAATTTAAAGATTAGGCAATAAATGAGACTATATAAGTACATTGAATAGTCTCCAAAATGTTTATGTCTTAATCTTTATAATGAATCTTTACCATTGTATTGGAAAATGTTCTTGGTTCAGGCTGGATCACATTGCTTGTTCTGAAAGTGAAGTCAGTTAAACATCCAGTCTACTATCTTCCCTTTGCAACTCAACCACTGCAAGCCCACTCGCTTCAGCAGAATTGCTCCTGATATTCCCCAATGTAAAGAGAGAGGTGGATCTATGAAATTGTTTCTGGTCTTTGAAAGAAGATTGAAGGTATCTACTGGGGATGTCATGATGGCAACTCCAAGGAAAAACTTGATATTTTAGCCTTAAACCCATTAGAAATTTAGGACTTTTGAGCAACAACAACCCTGAAACTTCTGAAACACAAAGAGAAATCACACTTGAAGTGGGACTCCTGCATTGGAACTTTTTCAACAATATTTATGTTAAAGGAGCTGAAAGTGTAGTGAAGCCAACATCAGACAAGAGGTAGCAGTGACCATGGGTAGCAGGTAGTGAATGATGAAATTGAGGACCTTTTGTTACAGGGGCTGTCAGCTGAGCTCAGCATTGGAACAGAGAGAAGCATTACTAGTTTGCAGTACTACATGCTAATAGAGACCAGCAAATTTGCCTTCTTGTGTGCTCGAGTCACTTGTTAGGGAGTTAATATTGCTTACTGTTTCATCTCTCTTCTCCTGATACTCTTACACCTCATATCAGAAAGATTGGGTTTTTTTTCTTGATTACTTCACTTCCAAAGCATGAAAGCACTGTCTTGTGTGAATTATCCACAATGGATATTTTGTAGTTTTGTGGGAATGCACATAGTTGAAGAGCATCACCTTCAGGGTAATAATTCCAGTATATTTGTGTCTTACTCTAACAGGTAGAAAACCAGACTTCCTACATGGACGGTCTTGCAAGAATGCAGTAGGTCATTGGCTTTAAAATCCTCAATGTTTTAGCTAAGCCTACTTAATCTAGTAAATCCCTTACTGGTATTTTAATGATTGGATAACCATGTTTGTGTCAACCATGAATTAAGTTCTAAATCTTTTTGTCACATGAACTTTATCATGCCTCCTATGATTAAAAACCTTTATTTCTTACCAGATTTTTCTTCATCTTTACTAATACTACAATGTGATGCAATATGAGTAAAGTTCAGTCCAGAGTTCCTTCATTTATTTTATGATATATGCCACAAAGTAATTAATTTTAACTTTTTCTTCCAAGAGCTAATTTAATTTTGACTTAATTAATATGATACATTTAATTCATATAAAATTATCATAGAAAAGTACAAATTAATATGTAATCCATCACTTGAAAGTTTGTCTCAATTAATAAAGTATTTACAGACAGTTTCATGCAGCTTGAATGACAGTGGACCTCTTAGGAAACCTCTTTGAGACAAGGACTAGAGAGAAATTTTCAGCAAAACTAGATGATTAAAATGACAGAACTTCCACTAATGAATATAGAAAGCCATTTTTCGTTATTCTGTGTCAAAGTAGCAGCTTGAGATATTTTCTTTTTTCCTTCCCCCCCAAAACCAAGTTGATATATAACAAAGTCTTCAAATTTAATGATTTTAATGTCATAATTGTCTGGTAATGCAGCAAACAAAGCATTTTAATTTTTATTAAATGCAGTTGTCTTTGCTTCCCATTTTCTTCATTTTCCATTTCTGACTGTTCAAACATGTTTTATGAAAAGCTTTCAATACTTCCACCAAGATTTGAGGGGGGAGGGAAATAGAGTACTGCTTTGCAGCACCTATATTCTGAGTGGGAAAACTTTTCTTGAGCTCAGTGGGTGTCATGGCTCCAAGTAAAGAGGGTGATAGTGAAGCAAAGGGGGACAGCTGCTTTGCTTTATCACTTGGAAAGATTCTCTTTATAAAGAAGAATGACAACTGACACTTCACAAGCTGAGTGACTTCTAGTTGCCACCACTGGGTTGGTTGGAGGTTTTTCTTTGTATCTAACCTTAATAATGAAGTCTGGTCTTCCATCAGCTTAGCAGAAATGTTCATCAGCTCAAGTTTTGCAATATTATTCCTCAAGTGTTTAAGACTGTGGAGAATACAACCCTTAGAACTTGCCTGACCTAGTTACCCAAGTCTTAGATGTGTTTCCTAAGATGCAACAATGTCTCTACCCTTTGATTCATTAATTTCATGACATCTTTCAGAAAGTAATTACAGATCTGTCAAGGAAGTAATAAAATCTCAAGAAAATTCTCCTGTGCAAGTCAGAGTAAATAGCTTGACCTCCTTTTTTCATTCAGCTTGTTTAACCAATCCTCTAATCAGAGTTGTACGGCCAAACATATCTATGCAGTAGTCCAGGTAATGGTTTGAGTGAGTGCAAGTTCAAGTTCATTTAAAGTCTCTGTAATTATTTGAAATACATATATGTCTGTCAAAATTCCTCACTTCCTTCTTTCTTCCAAGACTTTGTAGATTTAAACACAGAGCCAATTAAAGTCATGTGCATTTCCTGATCATTCTCAAACAGAGGTAAACTCTGAGACATCAACTCAACAGATTTCTTTTGAATTTCTTTCCTATCAAAGATAGACCTGTGGTTTGACCATGCAGGCCTGTTTTGGCTGAGACAGCATGAAAGCACTGTGTCATGGCCATATTGCCATGGCCATGTTCATGTGGTACCTCAGCAAATGAGGATTAATGATTTAATTTTTATTATGTTTTGTCCTTGCCCCTTCCACCCCCCAGACTCTTCCCCTTCTCCTCNGTAGGGAAAGAATTTTGATACACTAAATGATACTTCCACTTTGTAACTAATTGAATCTGTGATTGAGTTGTGAAACTACTGTTCAGAGAGATATTCAACAGATTAAGTAAAATAAAGCTAAAATTCTGCACAAGCTGAAATGCAGCAGTATATTTCTTCCCTCTTCTCCATGCCAGAAATTTCAGATGTCCTCTTTGTCTGTAACTGTATATGTGGATTTTCTGGTTGTAAAATCAGAAATTGGCCTTCTTGACCAATGACTGAATGCTTTCTTCTTCTTATTATCAGTAGAGTTGGAGTCTTGATACTGAGAGTAATTTTTATTTAGTTAATAATATTTCCTCAATATCAGCATTGCTTGAGGCTAAATGATCCATTTTAGTAAAGGGTAATGCCAGTAACTATATGAGATTGAATTATTTAGCTAATTCTTCAGAACTTCACTCTTTTAAAAAAACCCACAATCTTTGCAGTTAAACAGCAGAAAGGGGTGGCTGGCTTATGGTCTATACTTGTGAAATGTTTTTAAAACATATAGAGTTCTTTTCAGCACCAGGCTAATGAAGTAGATAACATGAAAATATCTTCAAGTTTGTGATCAACTCAATGGGAGTGATGCTACACTCAGACAGGTGTGTTCAAAACAAGAGGTGTTAAAGCTTTGTTACGACTTGGAGTGCAAAACAAAAAGCAAAAGAATAGCAGTATGAGTGTGCTCTTTGAATACATGTAGAGTAAGCAAAGACCACTGGGTTTGAGCCTCATCATTTAAATGATATTTCTGGACAACTTCTGCATCTCATTCATACAAGGGGATAACTTTGAAACTTGAGAACTTTTGGCACTATTTGTATAATTTTCATCAAAGCCACCAGAAAGAAAATTGGTATACTAGATGAACAAATATCAGGATGTAATTGTAGCTACTAAAGAATAATTTACACTGAAGTATGGTATATTTTTTATATAATATACTATTTAAAATGTAAATAGCACACACACACTCCCTGACACTGTGTTTTATACTGCTTTAGAGAATGTGGAGATAGAATGATCCCTATTCCTGGCCTAATGAAGTAAATTCAGACATGGGACTGTAAAAAAACCCATGTTTTTCTGTCATCCTTTGCATCTGGCCTGAGGGCAGTTCAGGATGTGCTGGTAAGTGCTTCTATAAAGGATGCTTAGCTGCCTCTGCTGTAAAGGATCTCTGCAGTCTGGAGATCGGGGTGGGCCTGTGCTTGCATCTGCCTTAGATCTGGCTGTTTCAGGTGCATCCCAGGCACTCCTGCTGGGAACTGATCCAGCTTTTGGAAACTGATGCTAAGCTAGATCACAAATGGAGTTATTTATATCACCTCAAGATATCAACCTGTTGGTATTTTATTTTTAAGCAAGACAGAAAGATATATAAAACAGCCAGGCGTTCTGGCAAGGGAAAAAAAAAAAACAACTGGTAATAAACCTTTTATTTATATGAGAAAACTCCACAATCCTTTGTTTTGGAGAATCATTCTTTTACCCTTTGGAAAGGTGTCTTGGGCCACTGTAGGCAGACACTTTAGACTGCTGCAAGCAACCAGGCTCTTGTTAGATACACACCAAAGTTTTATAGTTAATGTATTTCATGTATTTTATTATAAAGTCCTATCATCATTATCTCTCTCTACTGGCCCAGTAATCTGCCCTTAACCCAACCCATGAGGTTTGTTTTCTTTGTTGGTTTTCTTTTCTATCTTTTCACCTCCATTTTAGAGAGTGTGGCTGAGGTTGAATGGTGTTCAGCCCCCAGCAGGAGCAAAACCACAACACGACTCTTGAGGGACTCCACTAGTTACAGGCCTCCAGCCAGACTCTGCCTCATTAATGACAACTCTCTGGCATAGAATAGAATCATAGAATAGAATTGTTAAGGTTGGAAGAGACCCTTAAGATCATCCAGTCCAACCATTAACCTACCACCACCAAGTCCACCGTTAGACCATGTCCTCAAGCACCGCATCTACCCATCTTTTAAACACCTCAAGAGATGGGGACTCAACCCCCTCCCTGGGTAGACTGTTCCAATGCTTGATGACTTTTTCTTCCCTTCAACCAGTTCTCAATCCACCTCACTACTTTGCCCTCCAGGCCACACTGCCTCAGTTTGCCCACCAGGATAAAACTGTGGGAGATATTGTCAAATGTTTTACTGAGGTCAAGTTACAAAAATATGTAAGGTCTGCTAATGAGAGACTTGGGGTAAGAAAGCCAAAAGGTAGATTTTTTCCCTTGTGGGTGAAAGAGGAAATGAAAGGAAATGTCCCTCTCCTGTCTGTGTGTCTGGAAATGCAAAGTGTTTCTGAGAAAAAAATAATTTGATCTTCATTCTGTAAACAGGACCATCTAAATAATTCACTATGGCACAGCTACTACCAGAAGATAGGATACTACCCTGGCTGTGGAGGAATATCTTAGCAATATGTCTCATATACCCAAGACTTTGATGGTTTTTAGTTTCATCATTCAATGTAGAATTTTCTATTGTCTTCTGTGGGAGATCTTGACCACCAGAAAATGATAATGCTAGCTGTGCCTTTTATTTTTTTTTTCCAGAGGCTTCTAAAAATAATGCAGTGTAAGGGACAACTATAGCTATCTGAAAATATTGTAGCCATCTTAAGTTATCTTAATTGTGGTGTCAAGTGTAGACAGCATAAAATGCTTCAAATTGGTGGTGGTGCTACTACAGGGAAAAAGATGGTGGTGGAGACATCTTCCCATGTAACTTAACCATAAACTAAATATGGTAGAGAATTCAACACACAAAAATTCAACATGCATAGCAGCCTTTTTTTTTTTTTTATTAGTCACTATGATGCAGTAGGTAACCTTTCTCTTTGAGTAATAGATGAGATTATTATAAGATTATGCAGTCACTCGGTTTTAATCAGCTGAATGGGAAATCTCTGCTTTCTTATCAAAGGGCAGTAGATGAAAATCGACATTTCCCCAGATCATTATGAAGGTAGCCTTGTATGAAGGGACCAGTCATCTCCTCTTTCTAACTAGCACTGCTACTGAGGGAGTTATGTACTGGGAGAAAATGCCTTGATTAAAACAGACTGAAATCTAAATACAATTAGACTGAGGGGATGCAGAATGTTTTATATTCATTTGGTGTCATAACAAGAGCATAAAGTGAAACAAAAACAGTAGGAAAAAGGCTCCATTTCCTGATGAATTGTCCAGAATGACAAATTAAAACAAATCTGTTCTTACAGACACTAGATGGAAACTTTGTCTTTTTGGCTGTCCATACAGTTTCTGCAATTATACAAACACCTCTCAATGCAATCACTTGTTCCAGTAAGGAATTTATCTGTCTTTCTTACTTGGAGAGAAAATGATTAATTGATGGGGCAGAAAGAGATTTTAAAAGAAAAAGCTTTGTCTTACAGGCACAAACTGTATTGCAGGACTATAATATGGCTATTCTGTTCCAACCCAAATCCAAATGTTTGCATCACATATTTGCTCTGAAATTGGATAGTCAGACCTACATATACAACTTTGCAGTCTGCAGTTCAACTCCTGTTGGATTAAAACATTAATTTAGGGAAGAGAAAATATTTTAGACAATATAGGGTGCAATCTGTGTATTTTGCCAACACCATTCACCAGATGGGGGAAGGAATAAGCAAAGCCTAAATGTAAATATAGTGAGTTTAAGTCCATCTCTGGACTCTTTCTATGCTAAATAATGATAATGTTTATTTGTTTACAGTACCAAGCTGAGGTTTTGGGGTTTTTTTTTGTGTTGTTGGGTCTTTTGGGGTTGGTTTTTTTTTGGTTCTTTCTTCAGATTCATTTGGATGTAGCAGCCAAATTCAATTCTCAAGTACAGCTGAATAATTACAGTGACCTCGCAGCAGTTGTTTCAAATTAGCACCTAAGTGAAAGCCTAAATTTAATAGAGTATCTTTTTCTTTTGATCCTGGGCTGCTCATCTCTAGTTGGTTCCTCTGCTTCATTGTCTGCTTTACATTATCTACAGCCATAGCTCTTAAATGTCTCTGTAAGACTGTTGTGTACTCGTGGGCAGCTGCTGAACAGAGCCCTGAGACTCTGCTACAGCAAGAGCTGCCAGGCTGTAGCATGACACATGGTTTTACAGGGGATGCATTCCTTTTGTGGGTGGTGGTTTTTCTGCTCCTGCCATCCTTGCCCCCTACCAGGCTGTGCTGTGGGAGGACCTGCCATTCTCCAGAATGCCTGGCACTTGGCATCTGAGGACGTGAATCGTCAGTGATGTCCTGCATGAGCCCAGGGTCTAACTTCTTCAAGAACTTAGAGGATGCACTTGTGTTGGTGTGTTATTTGCTGAAGGACTAAGATTATTTGTACTAAGGATTTAGGCCAAGGAAATCTTTTCTTTATAAACACAATAGAAGAAAGAAATTTTCAGAAGAGAGACTTGTGTTTCTCACTCTTCTAATTCCCAACTGGTGTTGTCCACACCCCTTGTCTGATAACATTTCCAACCTGAACACTAGCTTTTCAGAGAGCTCCCTCAGTCAAGATATTCTGATCACAAGACATTAAGCATACCCTGTATGGCTCTGACAGCTGGGACAGCAACAACATGGGAAAACAGACCCTTGTTCTGCTCTTGGTGCAAATCTGAGAGGTGGCCTTTTCCTTTTCTTTTGCCAGGCTACTGGGGAACCATAGCTGTGTAAATGCCAGAGCAAATGCTACTGTCACATCAGGCCATGGAGAAATTAATTATTTTATTCTAAACTGTTGGCTTCCCTGTAATAAGCAATGATTTCTTTTAGTGGTAGGGTTTTTTTCTGTCTAGGCCTGTTCCATGTGAGTGATATGTAAAATTGCTACTGTTCCCAAGGACCTGACAGCAGCTTCCCCTGACTTTTCAATAAATTGCACTAATGCTCACACTGATCATTTCCTGGAAACATTTCTGGAGTCAGGAAAATCACGTTTTGGAAATGTCAACCACTTCTGTTTCACTTTCCCATGGTATTCTCATTAAAACACTGGATGTTAAATCTCAGTATGTCTTGTAGAATCATGGAGTCATTAATGTTGGAAAAGACCACTAAGATCATCAAGCCCAACCATCAGTCCAATACCAGCATGTCAAATAAAACATGTACTGGGGAACTATGTCTACACTTTTTTTTAACATGTCCAGGGATGGTGACTCCACCACCTCCCTGGGCAGCCTGGTCCAACACCTGGCAACTGCTTCTGTGAAGAAATTTCTTCCAAATATCCAAACTCAACCTCCCCTGATGCAACATGAGGCTATTTCCTCCCATCCTATTGCTACTTACTTGGGAGAAGGGACCAACCTCCACCTCACTACTAAACCTTATATTCAGGTAGTTGTAGAGAGTGATCAGGTCTGCCCTCAGCCTCCTCTTCTGCAGAGTAAACAACCCCTGTTCCTTCAGCTGCACCACATCAGACTTGTGCTTCAGACCCTTCCACCCTCAGTTGTCCTTCTCTGGACATGCTCCAGTACCTCAATGTCCTTCTTGTAGCAAGGGGCCCAAACCTGAATGCAGCACCCAAGGGGTGGCTTCAGCAGTGGTCTGTACCTGTACAGGGCCCTGCCCTGGTCCTGCTGGTCACTATTCCTGATACAGGCCAGGATGTCATTGGTCTTCTTAGCCACCTGGGCACAATGCCAGCTCATGTCCAGCAGTCTCTTGACCCAGGTCTTACACCCCCAGGTGTAAGCCACTCTGCCCCAAGCCTGAGGTTGTTATGACCAAAGTTCAGGACCCAGCACTTGGCTTTTATAAAATTCATACAAATGCCCTCAGCCCATGGATCCACCCTGTCCAGATCCCTTTGTAGAGCCATCCTGCCTTTGAGCAAGTGGGCACTCACAGCCAATATCGTGTCATCTACAAATTTACTTTCTGCCACTCTTTCATTTCTCTCTCCATAATGGGACAGGGAGAGAAAGCAAGTTGGAAAAGGTCATTGGCCTGGGTAGGGTTTGCCCTTTCTTGGCCAAGTTTTCATCGTCAGCTCGTTTGCAGCCATCAACTTCATCTGGCTACTTGGTATTAAAAGTTCACAGTTTGCACAGGGCACATCTGTTGCACTGGGAGTTCCTTGTAAACAAACACTTTTGGTTAGGCTTTAAGGCCTCACAAGCTTAGCTTTGATGTATTATTTAATTAACTTTCACTATAAGATTTCTAAAGAGCTGCCACTTGAGCAACTGCAGCCAAGTAAGTTTTCCTCTGCCTCTATGGCAGTATCTTATTCCAGTGTGCCAGAGCTGGGAAGTCAGACTTGAATACTAGGTAATATTTTGTTTCACAGGTTCCATAACTTGCATTGTTAATGCTTCATAATGTAGGATGTGCTGTACCAGTGTACAGCTAATGAGTTATATGCTGCACACTGTGAATCTATATTGACTTACCAAGTGTAAAACAGTGTGTTGTTACAAATGCTTATGTATATCTTTCTGTATCTTAGGCAGAGATTGTAAACGAGCTGTGTGGATATGCTCTTGAATGTCAGAGGAGGAGTCTTTAGCTTTAATAGCAGAACCTGCCATCTTTGGAAAGGGAGTGTGAAATCAATTCTGTCTGTCTGACCCTGGCTTTACTTTGCACTGAACAATAGCTTTAGCACCTTTAATGTGGTTTATTGTTGCAAAGATGCTTATTTTTGCTTCTCCATTCAAACTACTACAGCAATTAAATAGATGACTGAAATAACTTTCAGGTGTTAATTTGATTGGTTAAGAAAGAAATTAAAATAGTTTGGGGGTGAGCAGCCTGTAGTGGAATTGCCACAGTCCAGCAGCACATGGGGCTGCAGGGTTTGAGGTCCCTGTATTGCTGCTGTGCTCCTGCAGCATTTCTGTGGGCTTCAGATTCCTGGCAATGCCTTGATGCAGAAATATTTCACTTAATAGGCAGAGATGGATGACAGACTTCTGGGACTGGAGCTGAAGATTGTTATTATGTAGTTTACCAGCTGATATTCCCTTCTCACTAGTGATAATTGGTCAATGTTTCTGCAACCTTAAAGTGTAGTCATTCTGCTACTACAATGGGGTGTCATTTCACTGCAAGTGGCAGGGTGAATCATGGCAAGTACAGCATCTCCAGCAGCATATGTAATTTGCTGACTTAGTACTATCTGTATCTCATGATATGCAGGTAGCTATGGCAGTTTTTCCTAAAAGGAGGAGTAAAAAGTTAAAATTACTTTTTCTTTATTCCCATGTTCCCACCCCCCACCTGCAATGATTAGACAAAAGCCTACTAAAGACAAGAAAAACAATGATTTCTGATAGACTTAGTACTGCTTGAGTCATCAATCCTTCACAAAGACCTGGGGCCCACTTCCTTTTCATTTTATTCCTTTGGCTTTTAGATTTATAATGTTGTTAGGAAAAAGAGATTCAGCCTCTTGGTCTATAAGAACCTGTTTAAACATAAAGAGGCATTTACTTACAAATAGCACTGTATTGCCTATGCATTTATCTTGACAGTCCAGTTTAATTTATAAAGCCTAATGTGCTTGTAACTCAGCCTGAGAAATGTAGTTTAGCAAGCACTATTGACTTACTAAATCTCCCTTCTCCCTCTTATTGTAAATCTGATAAAACTAAAGAAGCATTCTGGGTATTAGAGAATCTAAATATTAAAGTGGGGTTCTTCAAGATGATCTTGATAGTACTTCACTTAAAACTGCAAGTTGAAGCAATAGTTTATCCTATTGTGAAGTGGCTTAATCTTTCCTTGATCATTTCTCAGAGATGTGGATGTGCTGTACAGTAAAATTGCCAGATTTGTGCTGAATTGCAGCTTTAGGACCCATTATTCTGAAAAGGTTATCTAAATTGAATGGCTTTAAGATGACTTGTAAAGTCATTAGAAGACTTCTAGCCCTTTATGTATTTGACTGCACAACCTGGTGTGATTCATACATACCCTGAGATGCAAGCCTTAAATCTGTTTGCTCACAAAGTTGCAGAGTGGAAGTGTATGTGTTCCCATTTCTGATAAAGGAAGCACAGCATTTTATTCTAACTTGGTGCTTATATATGAATCAGTTATGTAAACCCACAACAATGACCCATTTGCCATATAAATAGTGCCAGGGGGATAGAAGGTTGTGGCTGAATCACAGGTTATAAGCTTAAACACAGGCTTCATGCTGACCATGCGTGAAGAACCCTCTTACCCCAACACTTTCACTACTTTTCAATTATCAGAGAAGTTGTTGGTTCTGCGTTAATATTCATTATCTTTCTTATGACAACTCCACTCTTGTGATAGAATTGTTTTTGTTTGTGGTTTGGTTTTTTTTTTGTGTGTGTGTGAACTTTGGTCAGTTTTTGTTGTTTTTGGGGGGCACTTTTATAGGTGTTGTTAGCATGCTAAGGAGTAGGAACTGATGCTTTCTCTTGTTCTGCTTTGTGGTATGGCAACAGTTAATGACAGGTTTTTAGCAAATGACTCTGACAAATGCTTTACTCCCCTTTTCTTACTGTGTCTTGCTATTTATATTTTGGTAACTTTTCAAAGTCCCAAATTATGCTTTCATTTAAACTTTTGGTATTTAAATATTTTACCTATTGGCTAACTAATATGAAATGCAGTACTTTTTCCATGGGGTTCAAAGAAATATTTCCAGCTATACTATCCTATATAAATATGTTCTCACTTTCTGAGTATGCAAGAGATTAGGGAGGCACCATTTGTATCTGTCTCTGTATTCTTAGCACCACAATATTCTCTCCTGTGACTGTCTTCTCTATTAAGGTTTTCTCTTAATAACTTTCTTCAACATGACTTTTATATCCAGTTCTTTCAGTTTTTCATTACCAACCTTGATCTAGCAAGATGTTGCAGAGATTATTCCAGCACAAATGGGAAAGGATGCTATCTGTTCATGGACAGATGGCTGAACAGTCCCCTGCACTAAATAATACCGAGTCCCAAGCCTCTCCTTTTTCCAACTGTGCACCTTCCACTAGAACAAAGGACAAATTTATTTATAATCTGAATTTATTATGGCAATATCTTCCTCATGTTCAGGTAAAGCTTTTCTTATCACAGTGATCGAGGAGAGAGATGCTTTCAATGCTGTACACTGTTTTTTTCATACTGTTTGACCCTAAAACTTTCAAGTGAAAAAGCAGTTTAACTGCCATGGTTTTCTGTTGTTAATCATTCTGAGATCGATCTACATTCTGAAGAACTCAGAAGATCTTAAATGTGTAATTACACAAATGACACTGAGGATGAGGATGGGCCTAGTGCACTTGACCAAAGAAGCCAGTCAAGTTCTGATCTCTGCTATTGATTCCAAAAACAGAGCAGCTGGCTAATTTATAATTTTTGTTTGTGGGGGGTTGAGACCCTGCAATCAGCAATTTTCTTCCTGAATCAAGTAAACAGTAGTCTAATTCCCACATAAATCCTGTGCTGTAAAAAAGTAGGGAAAAAAATCAGAAGATATTCTACTGTATTTATTACCCTATTACTTTTTAGGGGATCTGCAGACAGAATGTTTGTGTTGACTATAATGTAGGAAATGCTCTGCAGTATAGAATAGGTAGGGGCTGGTAGTAAGAATGCCATGTACAAACACGGGATTTCCATGAGGAGTGATAAATCCCAAGGTATCTAAAGCCCTGAAGAAACGTCTGTGCCAGCATCATCTACTGCTCAAGCTATTTATAGCGATTTGTAATGTCCATATGGCAAAGGGAAATTCTTGTTTTCAATTCAGGTAGAGCAAGAGAGGTAACAAAGAAGGGATTATTCAATTAGAAGTTGTCTTAAAGGGGACAAGATGAGCACTTTGGAAAGACAAGTTTTGAATTAAAGATTCATTAAAATCTTAGACAGTTTCCTATCAGGAAAGTTCAGTTTAATGATTGGAAACAGAAAAAAGTTTCAAACACAAATTGTACACAAAGTAGATTGTAACTTGATTCGTGTATGATGTGCTCTAAAGCATTCACCCAAGATAGACAGCTGCAGTGGGCTAGACTGTGACAGGGATTGCACCCCTGTGAAAGGTGACTTAGAATCACAGACTCATCAAATGCATTTAGTTGGCAGGGACCTTTAAAGGCCATCTAGTCCAACCCCCCTGCAGTGAGCAGGGGCACCTTCAACTAGATCAGGTTGCTCAGAGCCTGACCTTAAATGTCTTCAGGGGTGGGACCTCCACCACCTCTCTGTGCAATCTGTGCCAGTGTCTCACCACCTTCAAAGTGAAGAACTTCTTCCTAGTGTCTAATCTAAAGCTACCTGCTCTGGTTTAAACTAGGGAAAGGTAACTTCATGCCTACAGGGGTGTTTGTCATTTTTTTTTGCCAGCTATCAAGAAAAGATGAGCTTGAGTTTAGGCCAGTGGTGGATTGGTGACACCCTCAGAAAAACAATCCTTTCTGGTAGACTGGTTCCCTTTCTTTTCCCTCCAGAGAAAGTTGGAAAAACATGAGAAACTCTGAGATATAAACATGATTTTATAATACCCAATGTGTACATGAATTGGATTCTGTTGACCTGAGCTGGCTGCAGTTAGAAGCAGATGAAGAGCTGTTTCTGGCTAGGTATTTCTACAGGAGCTGGCCCTGGAAGGCTTTCCTTAGGCAGCACGAACTGGACAGGCTTTGGAAAGCTGTCAGCTGATGCTTAGGGCTTTGCACATGGACCAGAGATTGTCCAGTCAGCTCTCAACAAATCATTTCAGGCACTAGAAGCACTAGAACTACATTTGTGCTCAGCTTTTCACGGGCTTTCTGAACAAGGTGAAACATTGGAGCCCACCACAGCACAGGTAATGCTGCATGGCACTGTACCCGTACTGAAATGAAACACAGTAGTGAGGCCAGGGAGAGGTGCTGAGGGCTGAGCACTTAGAGAAATTTGGTCATTTTAATGTGATTTACTGGACTTAAGAACAAGTTATAAAATAAATCACTTCTGTGTTTCCTTTAGCAGTACAGCTGGAATCTACTTGCACATGTTATCCATGGCTGCTCTCTGACGTTTGTGTGTTTATTATGCACAGCAATTAAACACCCCTTTTTCCTAGACAAATTAGAGCTTTGTGAGTTTGTGATTCTGCTGGCAGGCTTACAAATCTTGCTGTGCAGAGCTCACAGTGTTTTCTAATTTTTCTGTGTCATGATGTATCTTGTATGACTAGGGTTGTTTCATTTTCATAGCAGAGCTATAATGATTTCATACCGATTAAGTGGAAATAATGCCAACTTCTGGAGCTTCTGGAGCTTCTTTGCTTTCTGTCCTCTGCTTAGTTTTTAGAAGACTGCACCAAATATACCTCCCTTTATGCACCAGAGGGTGAAATGTGCTCTCTAAATGCTATGCACACATGTATGGGGTGTGCTAACTGGCATCTATTTTGAGCAAGAATTTGCATGTATATATCCGAGCTGTAATACACAGGTAATTGCTGCTAGTTGTTCATGGTAATTTGTCACCACATCTCTTGCAGCATGAGCACAGGCACACCCTGATGCTGCAGTCCTTTGTGTAACACCTCTCAGCACAGTCACAGCGAGCCGGCGAGAAGGATCTGTGCCACACACCCGGCAGCTTCACGGGTGGAACGATGCGTTTGCTCCCTTGTGGGTACTGCACACAGTGTTGTCTGTTTCCCACACACAACATGCAGTCTGCTTGGGAGCTCAGCTCTGGAAGGCCCCCAGGTAGACAGCTGTTGGGCTTCAACTACAGGCAGTCAGGCTGGCAGCACATCCGATAGGAACTGGGCAGATTTACAGGAGAAACTCATCAAAAATACATTGAAATCAACACATTCCCACAAAATGTTTTGATTTTTACATGTGGAGTGTTTTTTTCCATCAGAAAACCAACTGGAAATGTTCCAGTCTTTTTTTTCTTTTTTTTCTCCCCCTCAGTTACACTTCCTAGCAGAAGTGAAGTGAAAGCAATCATCATTTAGTGAGCGTTTTCTGTGATAAAGTGTGAGATGCCTCAGAGGGAAATTCTGCGTGTCACAGAACAATGAGACTGCTGGTATCGCTGATAATCCTCTTGCAAGCTTCCAGAATCTCTCAGTGGCCACTTTGCAAGCTCAGTTCCAGAACTTTACTCCCATAAATCTCTTCTGATAAAGTTGTACATATTCCTCACATTGCATAGGTGATGTACAAGGAGAAATTCCATAAGAAATTAGGATCTCCAGATAAACCAATGACAAAATGGTAGATGAAAAGGGAAGAACTGTACCACCCCACATCTTCCCCACACCCTCCCTCCCAGTTGGATCCAAGAAACTTGTTCAGCATAGTTTAAATTCCCTAGGGTGAATGGCAGGAGTGGGGGGAAATGGTTCCAAACTGGAACACAGAAAGTTCCATCTTAATATAAGGAGGAACTTTTTCCCTGTGAGGGTGACAGATCACTGGAAAAGGCTGCCCAGAGAGGTTGTGGAGTCTCCTTCTCTGGAGACATTCAAGACCAATCTGGACATGTTCCTGTGTGATCTACTCTAGATGATCCTGCTCGGGCAGGGGGGTGCACTCAGTGATCTTTGAGGTCTCTTCCAGCTCCTGATATTCTGTGATTCTGTGAGTGGAAAGTGCTCCCTGCTTACATGGAGAGCAGCAGTGGCAGCACTGGAGGGGCCAGAGCTGATGCAGGTGATGGCTTGGGAGGAGCTTCACAGCCTGCAAAAGCATCACCACAGTTCATCCATTTTCTTCTTTCTCAAAAATAAAAGCCAGTGGCAGAGGGGGCAGATAATCTTCTCCAGGCTTAATGCTCTGGGGGAAAACATTATTTTTCTTTCTGCAATACACCAGCTGAAAAGCTCTTTTCATTCACTTAAGTTGTAATTATATGTGCCAGTGTTATAGCAAATACCAGAGGCTGACTGAAATGGCTTGGCACTGAGTACTGTGCCAGGTTGTCGCCTTGGCAGGCTCTGTGCTCCTTCTCTAGCAGGCCAGGGCCAGATACGTGCAGCTGGGAGACTTCCCTGCCTGAGGAAGGTGAAGCTTGGAGGCAACTACCTAACTGCTTAGTAGTTAGTCTGTGCCTAAGAGGGAAAATTGGTTATTGAAGATCCTGTAGGCTGAAGCATACTGGGGGTTTGGCCAAGGAGTTGTGGAAGGAAAGGGCATAGTTGGACTGAGAAGAAGTCAGACATGGGTACCTGCTCCTGACAGAGCAAGAAGTGCAGAGCCTTTTGCCTTGTTCAGAGGAAAGATCTTTCCCTCCTCCTGCAAATTAGGCTTCCTGCAGGAACTGGTTGAACCAAGGTGGTTCAACCACCTGATGGTGTTTCTGCTCTTTCTGCCTTCAGCTCATGGCAAACATGTTGCTGCTCTTGCTGTTATCCCACCTCCCTCCTCTGACCTGCCTTTACTGCTGGCAAGTCACAAAGAGGAAAGGGAAGGCATTGCTTGAAAACTCTCATTCTCTGAAGGACCAGGCTAACATTACCCCACAAATCCCCTAAAGCTCGTAGCAGTCTCAGATAAAATTATGGCTTGGAATCAATATAAATTCCTAAAATTGGGTTGTCTGGTTTTGCTGAACTTCACTTGTGTTTAATGGAGTGAAATGAAAATCCAGAATAAAATATTGCAGCATGACACACACCCCACAAATATGACTTCAGATGACTGTGGAGTTTATATAACATCCTTGGTCACTTCGATATTTATAAAGAATGTTTGGTTAAGGGTCATTGAGTTCAGAACCACAGTTGCTATGGGAGCCAGCAATGTGCCCTGTGGCCAAGAAGGCCAATGGCATCCAGGGGTGTATTAGAAGGTGGATGGTCAGTAGGTCAAGAGAGGTCCTCCTCCCGCTCTACTCTACCCTGGGAGACCCCACCTGGAGTATTGTGTCCAGTTCTGGATCCCTCAGTTCCAGAATGACATAGAACTCCTTGAGAGAGTCCAGCACAAGGCCACCAAGATGATGGAGTGGAACATCTTCCTTGTGAGGACAGGCTGAGGGAGCTGGGTCTCTTCAGCTTGGAGGAGACTGAGAAGTGACCTCCTTAACTTTTATAAATATGTAAAGGGTGAGTGTCAGGAGGATGGATCCAGGCTCTTCTCAGTGATGGCCAGTGATAGGACAAGGGGAAATGGTTCCAAACTGGAACATAGAAAGGTCCATCTTAATATAAGGAGGAACCTTTTCACTCTGAGGGTGACAGATCACTGGGACAGGCTGCCCAGAGAGGTTGTGGAGTCTCCTTCTCTGGAGACATTCAAGACCAATCTGGACACGTTCCTGTGTGATCTACTCTAGATGATCCTGCTCAGGCAGGGTGGTTGCACTCAGTGTTCTTTCGAGGTTTCTTCCAGCTCCTGATATTCTGTGATTCTGTGAAGGGGAAAGGAACAGAGACACAAAGACTTTTCCAGAGAAGCAAAGTCTGTCATTTTATTGACATGGATTCTGTGAATCCCAGTGCCTCAAAATCTGCAAATGTCTAAAATGGAGATTTCCATTTTGCAACTCTACAATGAGATGAAATCTGCAATGGGTTTCAAACTGAGTGAACAAGTATTTTGATAGCAAATTCTACAAGTGTGAGGTTGTTCAGCTCAGGATTTTTGTTGCTTTTTCCTTTTGCTTTTTCCACAGTGTAGTTTTGGGATTTGGCTTTTTGTTCAGAGATTTTTCTGAAGGAAAATAGAAAACGATCTTTAATGAAGGGTTTTTTTTTTGGTGGTGGTTCCACCACACACCCCCTCCTCCCCACCTTGGAAAAAGTATTTTCTTTCAAAAGAAACATTTAAGCTTTCAGCTAATTCCCAGGGATTCAGAAGGATATTCCACAACAAGCTTCCCTCTGAAGACAGGTTGACTGCTGCCCTTATATTAAGAGCGGCAGGATTCCTTGGCTGTGGGGAACATGAGATGGTCCAGCTGATTGAGGTTATGACTGAGCCAAGACGAGTCAATTACCTCGATGTGCTGAGCAGCCATCCAGAGTACAGCTGAGAGGAGACATGCCAAGGCTCATACTTTCCACTCTGACAACAACCAGCTGCAAAGAGCTGTGGCTGGGGAGAGGAGCTGCCACAGTCACCAGTTCGGGAGAGTGGCGAGTTTGGCGCATTTTATTTGTCTGTGCTTGGTGCCATTGGAGCAGCTCAGTTTTCAGGTCTGATATTAAAAATTCAGGGGAGGTGTTTGAAATGCAGACATTTTCACATTGTGCCCTTTCAAATGTTCAATGCAGAAATTGCTGGTCATTTGCTGACACAGAGATATGACACAGATGCAGGAGGCTTTTGGCATTCATCAGAAACAGTAAACTCGAAGCACTGAGGGAGCTTCATGCCAACATTTAATGGTCTCCCTTGCAAAAGGGGGTGTTTAACAGCCTCATCCTTTTGTGGGTATTTTATCTCTGCTGTATGGACTTGAGGCAGGCTGTACAATCATCATTTCCACTTGCATCTGCTGGACTCAAGGCATGCTCACAACCATCTGCTGTCAGCAATGCCCAATGACACCTGTCTCTGTAGGACCTTGCTTCCTTCAGTTTGTTTCCTGAGCAAAGCAGAGGTGCTTTACATCATATTTTGTCACTCTGTCCTCACCCTTGCAATCACATTTCTGAATGACTCCTCATGCACCCTGTACTTTTTGCATCTTCTGTCTAGTAACTAGGAGAAAAACCAGTCACTTGTCCTCTGTATGTGGCTAAAGGGCATTTTTTGATGACTGCTTGTAATAGAAAAATAAAAACCAGATGATTACTAATAGCTTTAAACACAATTATACAAGGAGTGATTCTTTTATTTTTACCTTTAGGATTCAATAATAACTGGTTGCACAACTATAAAGCCATCAAATCTGTTTTATGATGAAAAATCGCTTCACAGAAAGAACTCTGGAATTAAAAAGACAAAAATATATATACATGTAATCTCAGTTCCTTATTATTTCCATGGGAGTTATGCTTTTTACCTTCCTTTGAAAAACATTTCAAAATTGCAAGTAGAAAATATAAAGAATAAAGCATTGAAACTTGTGAAGATACAAAAGCTTGAAAATGGGAATTAACGCTTGAGACTTCTAAAAATTCAGATCAGTAGGATGAAACAGTACATGGGTCCTTCTTTTGCCAGCTTGGATCTTCTTGTCATTCTTTGAAATATTTTGTTTCACAGTGTATGCTAACTTCCCCCCTACTAGCTTTGTAGAGCCTTCCCTTCTTTCCAACACAACACTGAACAACTATCCCTATAACTTGGCATGTTCACTGGCCAAAAAGAAAAGCCCTCTTCCACCTCATCTGATAAGCTAACACTTCTTTTCAGATTGCTAGTTCAAAAATTTAGCTTAGCCATCCTTACTTTCTTCCTTAGTTTCAAATATTCAGTTAGTGTTCACTTAAAACCTTGTCTAGGGAGTGTTTTTTCTGATATTCTAGTATCCCTTACCATGCAAGATCAGCTTCCCAGCAAGATCTTTTGGAGACTAAGCTGAAAAGGCCATTGTTAAGATGATAATAGCATTCAGCCTTGCTTTTGGTGGGCTGCCACATCTGAAAAGATGTTATTTTGTTGGACAAATGAAGTTTTGTGTGTCAAATCATTTCCAATCCATGGTCTTCCAATGGCTTTAGGATAGTATTTGTCTCTGTGGAGGCAGCAAGTTGCATTTTTCTCTACATTCTCTTTAGTGTGATGGATCTTCATGCAGTGTATTTATACAATTATTCTTGATCTTGTTTTTGTAGCAGTTTGTAGAGATAAGTACTGTTATTCCAGTCTCTCGTGTAGACACCTTTGCCAAGAAGATAAATACTGGCCTTAATCCTGAATACGAACACCTTTTTCAGCTGTCACCATGTTCCTTTTGCATATGAGGTTATTGAGCAGTTTTGCAGGCCTGTCTATGTATCTTGATCATGTAGCACACAAATCCCACCACACAGAGCTTTTCCACAAAAAAAACCCCAAGCACTTGATATAGGTTTAGGAATGGCAAAATCCTTTTCTTCTCTCACCTGGCACTGTAAGTGCCTACTAGTTTAATTTTTCACAGTCTAAGATAAACAAGGTGTTGAGAATTTATATCACATCAAAGAGTGAGTCAGATTAGGCATTCATTATTTAGCAATCTTCGGGATATGCTTGCATCACAAGGTACTTTTCTGTTAAGCGAAAGAATAAATAGTCTTAGTAAAGAGACAAATAGATCAGTGTATAACCCTGCATTAACCTCTGCTCATTCTGATTTGGCAAAATTCAGAGGCTTCTCTCTTCATGACAGGAAGAAAATCAATGCTTATTAAAATTCCATAGTTGTACAATTAAGTGTTTTCCATCAGTAGGGCATCAGCAGGACATAGACACATGCAAGTTTTTCTTTTCATTGTTGAAGACCTGCCGCATTATGCAGGTCTTCATGCAGGAGAATGGTTGTTTTTAACAATAGATGGTGTTTTTCAATAATGAGCAAAAGAACTTCATCTGTGGGAGGGTAAAAGACTATGATGTGAGTGACTTCAAGCTTATTCTGGCAGCTCCACCTGTAGCAGAAGGTGTGATATTAGCCCTTAGTAGGCCAAGCAAAAATCCATTTCTTGCTTGAGTGTTGAGTTGAGGTTACCTTGTGGTATTGCACTAACGGAGGCTGATTTTGACTATATTTGACCCAAAAATTAGTAAAAATCCCTTTTGCTAGAACAATGTTAACTATGAAGAAAATCAAAGGGCTTTTGATAGACATTTCCAAATTTCCACATTTTGTTGCAAGCTCCTTAATGTGTTCTGGTGGTTTTTGTTATTATTTTTCTAGTCTGAAATGTTTTCCTAGGTATAAAACAGTGCCATTTTTAAAAGTCATTTTCCAATAATCTTGCTTCAAAATAAAAACATCAACTATTAAAAATTAGTTCTGAAATTAAAAAGATACTTGTCTTACAGACATTTATGCATTTGGCATGTAAACATCACCACTGGGGCTGTATGCTTAGATTAAATCATACATGAATATTTGCAACATTAATTTGTGGAATAAAGGAAAACTTCGTAGCCAATTTCAGGCACTCAAACATCCAAACAATAACCAGTACATGGGTACAGATATTATAAAGTTCAGGGAAAAGTATGAAATGGAGATGCATGGTGTGCTCTATATTTCTGAGTGTTTTAAGCATATATGGATATTCTCTGATAGTCAGCACTGTTTAATGAAATTTCCAAATGTCACAGGATCCAGCTTCCAAGTGAACCTCAAGTGTAGCAACAGTTGCCACAATGATGGGAAATGTCCAATTTGGATACTACCTGTATTGTATATACTATGTTAAGTATTTTTATTTAAATGTTGGTGTTAAAAGTAGGGGAATGAATAGTTGTCTATTACTTCAGGGCTTTGGTTGTTTTTAACAATAGATGGTGTCTGTATTTGACTGGGGGAACAGCCCTCCAAATCCTCTACAAACTGGAAAGGCAGAAAATTAAAAAAGCTGAAATAGTAATGGTCCTTTTTTTACTTTAAAACTTGAACATATCTTATGTTTTGTTTGTAGGTATTATTTATCTTATCTGATATTCCTGATAATCTCACGTGAACAGCACTGGCTGAAGGGAGAGTGAATTTGGATCAGCTCTCTTAAAACCTCAGTTGGCTTCTTGCTGTGTTGCTGAAGGGCTGTGTCTGCCTGAGGAAGCACAGTGCTGTGAAATGGTACCTGAGATGTTTCCAGGTTTGTCATCACTAGCACCATGTCACTAGAGCAAGACCCACTGATATCCTGAGGTCTGAGGTCCATAGGACTGAGGTTGTTTCAGCACACCAGCATTGCACCCTGTGTTAACGATCTTGTCTCAGGGAGGCTATTGAAGACCTACTGGGGGTAAAGGTCTGGTTCCTGCTGCTTCTTGTACTAATTTTGTCTTATTTTGGTGCTGTCTGTGCTGTGCTCCATTGTACCCAGTAGAAATGCCCCAAACCAGCAGGAAACAGGGCAGGGAAGGGATTTCAGCGCTCAGCTCACAGCCTCATGGCTACCTTTCAAACAGCTGTCGGTGTAACCCATGGCCAACTATGAAGACTGTTATTTATTTATTGATACCTCACTGGCTCTGATCTGGCTCAGACCAAAATATAAATACCAGAAAAAAACAGCATTTCTCAGATTTAGGAAAACATTGACTAAGCTAAGAATAGTGCTCAGCTATAACAACAATGTGGTGTAAACACAGACAGAGTGTGTGACAGAGTAAAAGCGGGTAGAATTTCCTTTAAATCAGAGCTATGCAAACACGAACCCCTTCCACTGCTTTACTAGAGCCTCAGTAAGCAGATGGTGCCAGCCTGCCAGTGAGTACTATACATCCCAGGTGATATTTCAGCAAGAACATTCTCTTTCCAGTCTGTAGGGGAAGAAATTTATAGAGCAATGTGTTGTGGGACTGCTGATTTCAGAAACAGAAGATGGCCTTTTTATTTATTCGTTCGGGATTTTGATTTTATAGCTTTGCTCACCAGTTCACCCTGGTATCATTCAATGGAGATGAGGCTCTGGAACAGATATGCTTTCTGAATAAGATTGGTTAATTTATTTTTTTATATATATTTTTGTTTTAATACTCATGATGGCACTGAGACTTCTCAGAAAACACGCATTCCTTCCTGCTGATTTATTTCTGACTTGTGCTGTCATAAGGATTCTCCCAGGATATTTATTGTTCACTCAGTAATTTAAACTTTGTGAATTTCTTTAAACTTTGTTTAAGTTAAATCCCAGTGTATTTACTTCTGAATAATTGTTTTGCACTGAATCCCTGAAAAACTGTTCGTGCTTTATTTATTTATTTACAGTTATCTTTTTAGTTCCACTGACAGTTTTCCAGCTCTTTCTAACAGCCCTCTGGTCAAGTGTCCTTGGAGAGGAGAAGACAAAATATTCTGTACTGGAATATTTTTGAATTTGGAAGCACACTAATAGATTCAAAAATTTAGCATTCTAGGGAATGACTACTGCAGAAGTTATTTGAACACACACTGTTTTCAATACCGTTTTCCCAGCCCTTGATGCTGCAGAGTCTCCATTTAGTGTACCTACACCTGTGGGAAATGCTGTATGAATACTTTGTTGGCATGTTGATCACGTAAGTGGAAAACAAGTTTGAAAGCAGGAAGAAAAGTTGAGTGGAGAATGAGCTCCTGTAACGTATAACGTACTTGAAGCACAGCACTCAGGACAGATCCATTCATCCTGCTGTAGATAATTATGTGTTTATTCTGCTTTGGTGCTGGGATGCCAACAGTTCTAGAACCATGCTCCAAGTGTTAAGAATGCTGTTAGAAAATGTTCTTAATAAGCTCTTTTGCCAATTATGTCACACATATTAAAATCTTTCAGGTAGATGTTTACCAAAAGCAGAGCGCCCTGAAGTCACTTTGCTCATTTAGCTCACTTGGAACTGTAGATTCCTACGGCTCTGTTGGTATGTATCTCCTGACTCCCACACTCAGGGATGGAGAGGCAGCCCATTTCCATGCCCTGCCCAAGCCCTCCACAGCCAGCACAGCCACCCGCTGGGGCGCACTGCACACAGAACGGACAGGGACATACCGACCGCTCTGTGCGCGGCGCGCGGTGGCGTCAGTTTATGCTAAACTGTATGTGAATGAATTCCCACTCTTGTTTTGCTTGTGTGCATGGGTTTTGCTTTACTTGTTGAGCTCTCTTGATCTCAAGTCATGAGTTTTCTCCCTCTTACCCTCTGATTTTCTCCCCATCCCACTGTGGGGAGTGAGCGACTGGCTGTGTGGCGCTGAGCTGCCAGCTGGGGTCAAACCGCCACACTGCCACTGGAGACATGAGCTGTTTGGACTAAGAACATTTTCAGTTCTGTCTTTTGAGTTTCTTTCCTTTTCCTCTGTGTACAAGAAGCCAAAGGCTATAAATTAGATGTTAGGAACTAAGGAGAGATTCGTCAGTTGGGTTTGGGTGACTTGGCTCCTGCAAGGTTGGTCTCTTCTCCCCAGTAACAGGCGACAGAACTCGAGGTAATGGCCTCAAGTTGCACCAGGGAAAATTTAGGTTGGATCTTAGGAAGAACTTCTGTCCTGAGAGAGTCATCAAGCACTGGAACAGTCTACCCAGGGAGGTGGTTGAGTCCCCATCTCTTGAGGTGTTTAAAAGATAGGTAGATGCGGTGCTTGAAGACATGGTCTAAGGGTAGACTTGGTGGCGGTGGGTTAATGGTTGGACTGGATGATCTTAGGGGTCATTTCCAGCCTTAAAAATTTAATGATTCTATGATTCTATGATTCTATGAAATTACTAACTTTGTAAATGAAATGGCAGAGATTTTTTCAGGAAATATGAAATATCTAGCTGAAGTAATTTTTCAGGAACTCTGGCTCTTTATATAATTACATATCTTTAAAAGAGAAATCAGAGTAAATGCACATTACTATTAAATTATATGTCTGGTTTAATAATTAAGCACATCCACAAATTGGAAAAGCTACCCAGGACTGCTTGAGTTATCTTTTGATTTTGTTCTCCCAAATTAAATACCTGGCTCCTCACCAAGTTCATGCGGATTGGATGCATGGAAACATATCAAATCACTGTGCTTGCCACTGCCAAATTGGTTTCATTAGATAGATGTGTCTGAATGTTGGTGGGAGATTACATTGTTTAGATGCACCCGAAAATCCAGCATCGTTTCCAGGATCATAATGATGACACACGTCTTGAGAGCTCGTGGCTGTGGTTGGAAACCAGCAATGAGTCCCCGTGAGCTGCTGGGACCTCTTCCTTTAGAAAGCCAGGAAGACTGGGCTTTGCATCTCCAAAATTTGAATTGCCAAGCCCAAAATTACCAGAAAGGTGTGTTTGACATACACTGACATCACTATCTGACCCTGCCCATCAATAAAAGTCACAAAACCCCACTCCACAACTATATTTTTCACAAGTCGCCTTTGCTTTGCCATCTGTGCTGCCAACTGTTCTTCTGCTGTATATCGTCTGCCTGAGGAAGTGCTAAACAGGTGTGGCACATGGTTGGCTCGTTCCTGCTTTGCATGTGTAATGTAATTATGTTTGACAGACTTGGTTTGATTGAGAGAAAACTATGAATTGGATTAAATGTTTTTTGTTTAGACTTTATTAGCTAATGATGCCATTGCATAATTAATTTGTGAATAAGCAGCAATCTTGCAAATGAGGCAGTGAATCAAAAGCACAGGAAGACATTATAGCCTCTTCTCAGGATGAGTTTACACATTTCTTATTCATAGTATTCATTAAAAATACGTAAAGGAAGGTTAGCAAAACACTGCAAGAAACAACCACAAACAAACCAGCCAGCCACGGAAGCCCTCATATATATGTCAAAAGTCTGAAAGCAAGCCAACTCAGAAACATGAGTCTGTAGTAGATGCTTTAATATCATTTAAATTCTATTCTGGGATGCTTTCTGTTCAACATAGTCCTTTGGAGCAGCATATCAGCAGAACTGCATACCTCTAGTTTGAATGTGATTTAAAAAAATTAAAGAAAAAAAATTACTGTGAACCTCTTAATTTTTTTCTTATAGAAGATGCTCCTCTTTATATGCTTTATATTTCAGGGGTGAAAACTGGCTGTTTTAATTCCTGTGCTTCAAAATAGTTGCCTTTGTAGCTGTTTCTACTTTAGGTCATTCAAATCATGCAACAACACAAACCCTGCTACTCAGTAAGCAAAGGAAATTGTAGGATGCAGTGATTTGGTTCAGAACATACTTTGTTGCAGGTTATTTTTCTTATAGAATCATAGAATTGTTAAGGTTGGAAGAGACCCTTAAGGCTTCCCTATACTGAACCTCAACTAGGTCTGGGGGCAGCTCTGACCTTTTCTGTCCTTGGTGCAAGGGTAGTGGGTGTAGGTGGGGGACCCTGGTGAGACTACTCAAGGACAAGAAGGTCTTTTCATACATCCCAGAGCCCTGACACCTCATCAGATGATGTGAGATAAATCTACTACCTTTTACATCAATTTCTCTAGCTGATTTCTTGTTAGCTATACCTTGGTTTTGAGCATGCTCTGAAAATGCTCTGTGCCAGTCAGTCTCCTTTCTCAGCACTGTCACTATCATGCCTGCTTCTTATGTTCCTTTTGGGTCTAATACACCAGCTTGTCTCAGGGCAAGAGAAAAAAATGTATCTATCTCAGCTATGCAAGGATATTTTCAGCCTAAGGTACCAGTGACAAGAGGTTAAAGTGAAGGTGTGTTAAGCCGCTCCTTGAAATGGGAAGGGTGTGTTCCTAGTTCCCATATTTTCCATTTTATTTTTATTTCCTTTCTGGTTCTCAGTAGCAAAATACAAGCTTCTATTACAGGTATTTGTTATTTAATTATTTGTTTTACTGCAACAGTATAAATAATTATTAATAATTGTCGATAATGTTGTGGTATTAACTTCTGTATTAGCCTCATGTTATTAGCCATATGGATTAGCAGCAGTTCTTAGTCCAAACAGTAATCTTCAAATGCTGCTACAAGGCAATGTAAAAATTGGTGCTCAGGAAGTGCAGCTCAGGAATTAGCTTAATTTACCAATAAGAACTCACCAGCCTTATAATTATTTATGTTAATTAAAATTTTGCATTCATTTTAGTTGGATATATTCTGTTATTCCAACATCTGAGAGTGAAATCATCGATGTCCCCCATACTGGGTGAGAGGGCAAACAGCTTTTTCCTCAAAAATCATGTTCAAATGACACCTCCTGTGGTGAAGGAATGCAACAAACAGGGTGGGGAATTTTTGATAGGTTTAGTTATCTGACTTCTTCCTGCTGCCTCTCTTTCAGCTCCACGTGAAACCTTGTGCTGCTGCTGCTTCCCAGCAGCATTGCATTTCTTCTCTCAAGAGCACTAACCACAGTCTGGCATGACAGAATGATGCAGGGTCATTTAGTAAAATTTTTCTTTCTTCAAATGAAGCTACTTCCTCTCCTTTGCCAAGGGTTTACGGAGTGGTAAGATTGCTGATCTCTATTTTTACTCTAATTCCTTGGCCACTGCTCAAGTCCTGCCTTCAGTCACATGCTCTCTGTGATTATTATGCTCTTCCTACACAGCACTCTGAGCCTTGAAAACTCATGCAGATGTATTGCTTTTGTTACTACAGATGATAATGGGCTTTTCTTCATTATGTCTGCTTTGGATTTTCCCATAAATTTCCAGCCATCTTGGAATTTTTGGAGAAGATGATCACAACATTGAGTACTATGAAAATGTTGTTGATTTTTCCAAATACTCTAATTTTCTTTCAGGGGCTCCATAATGCTTAAACACTGTTTTCTCTCCTTTGTGATTTTTATTACAGGATTCCTCTCTTTGTTGTTTGAGGTTTCGATTGACTCCATTGCTTTTCAAATCCCTCCAGCCTTCCCTCAATTTTATTTACCTTACTCTCAAAGGAGGCTGTGGAAGCTTGAAGGTTATTGATTTTTAAATGAAGAGATTGAAGAAGTTCTTTTACTGAGGTGTCTTGTAAAGTGTCTGAAGGTGGAGAGGCTGTGCTAGGTGTAGAAGATCATGTTGTATCTGCAGGGCACTTGACCCATCATGCAACAGGTTTTTATTTAATCTGCCTGCTTCTTCTAAGCACCTTCTGGAACATTTTTGTTTGGTTGTGTGCCTCAAACAATGTCATAGCACTTGAGGAGGCTGTTACTATCAGGGTTTCAAAGACAGTGGTGGGCTTTGAGGCTTGTGAGTGTATAACAGGAGCCATGACCTTTGCAGCATAACCAACAGCTGACCTGTCCTGGACTGCACAAAGCCACTTTGGTAGGCGTGTGCTTTGTGCCAGGATGATCTGGCACAGTGTGTCTGGGGTCTTAATGAGAAACTGGATATGCAGGGTTCTCACCTCCACAACTTGCTCAGTGGGGGAGGGAAGAGGATCATAAAATTACAGCTGGGAGTACAGTGAGAGGAAAAAGCTGTCAATAATAGAGTTTATCCCTAAATAAGTTTGTTTAAAGCACAGCAGATTAAAGCAAAGCAGATAAAGATGTCTCCTTTTCAAAGTTGAAAAAAGTGTGCTAGAATCAAAGTCCATTTCTTTAGCAAGTTGTTCTTTTTCCTCCCTTTACTGCTTTCTCTTTGACTTTGGGTTTGAATTAGGATTCTCTGAGGTGCAAATAACCAGATCACTCCCCCTGTCTTTCACATAATTTTTACATGTTTCTTCCATTAACAAAAGTCACTATTGCAGTAGAGCTGTTAAGCCTCTGGCCTTCTTAAGCAGTTCAAGTAAATCACCAGTGCCCAGCACCCCTCTGAGCAGCTTCATTTTTTCCACACTGCTTGGGGATTTAATGCCCACTGGAGATTGCATGCTGCCATAATTAACAGGGTTGTTTTTTTTCTAATGGTGTTGGTAGAGACTGGGAAAGATGTGAAATATTTTGTGGTGAGGCTAGGGCATGCTGTAAGGGCACAAAACAAATTGCAGTGGTGGGAAACCTTTTCCAAAGCACTATAATTTGACTAGTGGGCAAACAGGATGGATTTTACATGATTCGGTTTCATTTCTATTTTCCGAGCAAGAGCAGCAATATTTCCAAACCTCATGTGCAATGTGCATTCTCCTTCAGCAGAGCAAATAACCAACCAAATGTGCTTGGGAACGAGGGGGGACCATCAGAGTTACTGGAGACAGCTCCAAAATATCAGGGCTACTAGTGAAGCTTGGGCTTCGAAGCAAATATTAAGGGATAGGGTTATTCTTATTTATTTTTAATATATTAATGATACACAAAAATAGGATGTATGCTTAAGCAGGAGTCTTATTTGTTTGAAAGCACTGACCTCTGTGATGGAGGCAAAACTCAGCACATTTCAAGTTCAACTTTGAACTTTGTTTTATGGTTGATACAGAAGTTTCCAAGAGACGACAACTTTTTTATTTTTTACCTTTCATTCAGTGGTCCATCTATGTTTTTGCTTCAAAATAACGTGTGTTAAAGTTTTATAAGAAATGTTCAGTCTTCAGCAGGGCCCTCTTGTAATTACTGTGGTTTTGGGATTGTTTTTTTTACATGCTTATAGTTGTAAATAATTTTACTTACCACTTTCTTCCAGTCAAATATTTTGGATCAAAAGAAAATTCATTTCTGCTAAAAAGAGCATAAACAAAATTAGTCATTTTTGTGTTTTACAAATAGGTATTGGCTTCTAAGGTTCTTCCATCTGGCACACCTTGCAAACAGTACAGAAAGAGTTCAACATGTGGAATTTACATCCTTATATATAATGTTATCAAGCTTTAGACTATGCTGATGGTCCAAATATTAAATAACACTTGTGACTTATGATATTACACGTGACTGAAAAAAAGCAGCTATGACAAATACATGGTTTATTCACTGACAAGAATAACACCAAAAGCCTTCTGAAGCTGCTAAAATGACAGAAGGATGGGGGTTAAACAGAAGAGGGTTGTGAACAAAATTTTTGTAGCTGCACAACAGCTACAGGTACAGAGAACTAAGCCATCTGTAAACATGACATTTTCTTCTCTGCATTTCTTCCAACTTAGTACAGGTGTAATTTTCTGTGTCTTCTCCCCTTAACAGTAAAGCCATCTGAGGTTTCAGACAGGGCTGCAAAAGACCAATGATGCATTTTCTCCATAAGGAAAGGATTTCATCATGTTCATCACAGAGACACTGAACGTTGCTACTTTAGACAAGAAATCAGTGAAAGGAATAATAAGTAACATGTTTTGATGCCCAACAGTTGGCATGAGTTCTGTTCTTGAAGCATGCTTTTACTGTTGGTCATACTATCCACTCACTTAAAAATCTGAATATACTGTTTGATTATGATATCCTGAGGCATTAAAATATGTATGATTCTGCTAGACAGTTAGAAGCACATTTCCCCGTAAAAAATACCCAAAATCCAAAAAACAGTGAAGCAATCAAACTTATATGTGCATCTGTTTCAAACAAGTCTTCCACCTACTAAAATGAGAATGTGTGTGTGTGCAAAAAGTAGGACAGCTGCTTTCTGCCAATCAGTTGTTTTTTTCTTTATAAAGCTAACCTTGTCCTATTCTGCCACACAACATAAATACAATAGGCCAGATTCTGCTCTCAGTACTGTTGCCTAGATAGACCAGACCTTATATGTTCCATAGATATTTTTTTATTATTTTTGTGGTGCCTGACTGAAAGTCAGAATGTTATTGTATTACTTTGTTTCATATCAAATTACATTGTCACATAATGATATAATTGCCAAGTACAAGCAGATGCAATTGTTATAGTGCAATAAAACGTCACAACTGAGAACACTGTTGCTATTTTCATTTAAAAGTTTGGTTTTCAATATGAAAGTTTGTAACAGTTAAAATGTGAGTGTCAGGAAGTCTTCAACTAATCCTGTTTTATTTAGGCTTCAGAATTAAGAAAAAAACATGACAATACCAGTACCCAAACTGCAGAAAATACACAGGCTGTGCTGAGGTCTCCTGTGCAGCAAACACTTGAAGAGTGAGGACTGATTTGGGGCTTGGCAACTTGCCAGTGAGAAGGGGAGATGTTGGCGTGAGTAATTTTCAAACATATTTTGCATCAATCAAATCAGACTTAGCACCTTAAGCTGCATTTTCACTAGCCAAGTTGACCTTTATCGAAAAAGAAAAATGGTGTTCCTTATGATATTTGAATTTATATGAAATCCAAAACAATGATGAGAGTCTTTTTTTTTTAAAGTCTATAGAAAGAAAACTTCCAAAGCAGATATTCCATAAGAAAGAAGACAAATTTTCAATTATTTTAAGTATTAAAGCTATAAATGATATTTCCTTTTAGTTGTTCTTCTGAATGATTTCTTCAAATTCACGTGACTACAAATGGAATCTTTGGAATTTGCAGATATAATGGATAGGATCTCTTTCAAGGTTTTTTTCTCTCCAATTCTGTCTGCATTCATTACAGGGAAATCAATGAAAATTGATAGATCCATGATGGAAAAAAGGAATGTATTTGTATTCATTACAGGGGGTCGGAGATAATAATAAAATGAAATGTTGTTATAGTGAGATATAAAGCCAACCTAAGGAATTGTTGAGTATGTGAATAGCTAGACACATTTCATTACTGTGATATGGAGCAGCTTGATAGCGGAAGCCAATAATTTTAAAAGTCTTGAGCACAGGGTTATGCTGACTATACAGTTCAATACGTTAATTGACAATAAATCCTGCTTGCCTATAAAAAGCACTTGACTAGTCATTTTCAAGATGGTCGTGATTTTTTATGATGCGGAACTTTTAATTTACAGGGATGATAAAAATAGATTTACTTTCAGCCACTTGTATTTGATTTAATTACCTAATCAACTATAAATCATATACTATTGAAAAAGTAATTTAACAGAGATGATATTTTGTCATAGTTTTTCTTAAGTAGGAGAGGGTTTTTTTTAAAGAAAGGTGAAATAAGCTTTAGAGGAATTAAAATATTATATCCTTTTTAAGAAAGGGTTAGAAGTTCAGAGTTAAGAAGTTTCAATTTAGTGTTTTTTGGAAAGACTTGTTTATGATCAGCTGATCTCCTGCTATGAAAGCAGACAGTAAAAGAGCTGTATGGCAAGGGACAAGCTATGGATGTTAATAATTGGGAAGGGGCCTTGCCCAATGGAGCTCTCCTCTGTCAGAGACATGTTTGGGGTAATACCATGCCATGCAACGATGAGAAAAATGCAGTGCTGTCATGCAGACAGAAACTGCTGTACCTAGTCTAGGCAAGAAACAGTGAAACCAACCTGTGTCAGACCAGGAGTGGCTTGATAGAGGATTGTGAGACTCTCTACTGAATTAAACTGCAAATTTTAATCCCTAAATCAAGACAGAACAGTAAGTTTTCCTGTATTCTAATGGCTGCCTCACAACAACTGGCATTCTACTTGAAAGAAATCTAAACAACTGAAAGACTATGTAGATTGAAAAAAAATACTTCTAAAGAAGATGAGGTTTTACAAGTAGAAAGTAAAAATAAACAATACTTAGTGTTTTCCATGTAGAACCAATCTTATTAAATAGGCAAGCTACATATTGGGAGGAAAATATTTCAGCCTATAAGATGTGGTTTCCCAAAGTTCAGCCTGAAAAAACACTCTGAATCTCGAAAATGCCACTAAATTGAGAGTGATTATGACATCTTCAAAAACATGTTTAGACAGTGCTGAGAGTGCTGCAGATGAAAAATGTTTCAGAATAACAGTTTTTTTTTAATTCAGAGAGAAAATTCTGGTCAGGTGAATTACAGGTGTTGAAAAGGGACTAGAAATTACAAAATAAGAATACAATGTAAAACATTTTACTGTTTAGTGTTATCTTTTGATGTTATTTTAAAAACAGATAAATCCCCAAATTCAGTACAGCCATATTTCCTATGGCTGGAGGAGGGGGGAGGTGTGGGGCAGGGTGATAGGGGAAGAAAAAGGAAAACTAAAAGCATATAGCATTATTACAAGAAAAATATAGAGTGGTATATATGAGGGAAAATATAGTGCATAAGTGTGGGATTATGAAAATAATAAAAACTAAGGAAGTAGTGAAAGTAAAGATAGGAACAGTCATAGCTCTAAGTTATAAACAAAGAAAAATCAATGCTAGAAAATTCCTGAAGAATTCTGATCATTTTATGAGTTGGGAATAAAGCCAGCTTCCTTTACCCTGACAAGGGTAAAAGAATCATGGGAAATAATCAAAACCAAACTGGAAAGTGGAGATCTGAGTTATTCTGATTGCATTTAAGGAAATAAACACAAGGAAAATATGTATGTTAATAAAAATGTGTGTTTTTCTTATGAGTAACAACAGGTTTTAAAAACCTGAAGAAAAAGATATATTAGTAATTACATACCCCTTCTCAAGGAAGACTTAGGAACTGTGCATTTCAATTTTCACAATCAAAAGTTTTATTCTGGGAAGTCCACAGTGTGAAAATTAAAATTTCACAACTAAGATGAAATCTGTCTTCACAAAATTCCTTAGAATTACCATAGGTAAATGAAAATTGCCATATTGAGTCAGACTGGCACCCTTTTATCCGCTGAAGCTGAGATGAGGGATTTGGAAGGCAGTATAAGAGCCCCAAATAAGATAATTAGGTTATAGTTTACCTACACAGAAGTTATTTTTTGTTCCTACTTAGTGAGAAGTTGGACTGCATTCAGAGACATGACAAATATGTACTCTCCAAATGTTCAGGGATTTTTTTAACCCCCATTTTACTCAATGAAGTGTTAGAATTCATGAGATTTTACAATAATTCTTTAGCACAACTTCTCCTGTATGTCTGCTACTAGGGATGAACTTTTGAATTAGCGGCGTTGTTTCAGCTCTCATTGAGTTATTTAGGTTTTCACTCTGGATATTAATTTTCTGGGACAGGTTTTTTTCTTCTGTGTGGCTCCACCCAGAGTAAAAAACTCCAGTTGGAAGCTGTCCTGATATTATGCCTTGTGTCTGGTGCCTCAGAAATAGACGTGGCCTTCATCCAAAATGAGGGGTTGGCACAACTGCATGGCTCTTTGAGGCACTCCAATCTTTCCATCCAGAGTACACATGTAGATGGTGACTTAAACAGCCAGGACATGTATGGGAAGCATGACTTAATCTGGATGTACTGCAAATGGATTTATATATATGCAGCTACCTACAGTGATGACATACATAGTGCTTGCTTTTGCTGGAAACCTCATATATGACACAAAATCCTTGATCAGGATGATGCCAATGGGAAAGCAGAAAAAGACAGAACCCCAACAGCATTTTTCTTTCTCTCAGAGCTCTGTGCAGTTACTCTGCCTGAAGTTGTTTTATTCCTCTGTGATTAGCAATAATTCTAATATTGGTTTGCTCCAGAAAAGCTCCAGGTTATGAACTGACCACTGGTGAAGTCCATTTGACATGCAAACCAGTCATTAGGTCTCTGAGTATAACCCAGGGGGAAAATCACAAGTCTCCCAAACCGTTCTTCTCAGTGGTGGTTGAATGTCCTTTTGGCCTAGAATGTCACTGAGGTAACAGAAGCCTGAACACAAGGTTGTGGCTACACTTTCTGTGTGCTAAGTCCTGCTAGACTGTCTGTGTGAAATTTAAACACGGAATGTCCTGAAATAAATACCACGAGAGCAGTAAGCAAGATGTGATCACCCTTTGGAATTCTGACAAGTACATTATTCCTTGAGTAGACAGCGGGCTTGTTAAAATAAAAATGGTGTTTCTAAGTATCTTTAAAGATGACAACATCTGTTGTAAAACTTACAGGAAGAAAGGAAGGGAAAACATCACCTGTTTTGGTGGTTCAGAGGGGTACCTGCATTAATTTGCCCAGTTCATCTATTAGTTCCCAGAGAATTCTGGAAAATAAATAAATAAATGAATAGATAAATAAATAAATATCTTAAACAAATAATCTTCCTTAGCATATAGTAGCTTTCATGTTAATTAGCATGTGGTCTCTGAAAGGCAAAGGATACAGAAATGCAGGGCACTAAAGGAAGGAGGAATGTGGATGCAATGGGAGGAGCACAGCAATCTTTGATGTTCACACTACTCTGAGCATGAGAGATTTTATGATACGCTCTCACAGGCCCATTTTAACCAACAACCTTCTGAATCCGTGTACATGAATATCTCCAAAGGATTTAATATGTTTCCCTTTTGCTGACCTCATGGTACAGGGCAGTTGATGCCCTTCCAGGAACCAGACAAAATGAGACAAATGTGCAGGCTGTGAATTGCAGCAATGTAGTTCCCATAGCAACAGTAACTCTATGAAAACCTTCAGAAGTTTATTCCCCCTTCAATATTTATTTCATATTTTTATACTTTTTAGGTTAAATGTTTTAAAGGAAAAAAATTACATTAATCCTGCTTATGTTACTTTGGAAAGGATGTATAGCAGAAAAAGAAAGAGAACATGGCATCTATAATTCCTTTGGTGACTGGTTGTTTTGATGTATTCAGAGGTGCAAACTTACTTGTATTTATTTGTTGGGTACATTTTTGCCTTAAAACTGTCCTTGTCTTCCAAAGCATGCTATGATAAACCCCACTGAAGTCAGTATTGTTATGGGTTATAAAACTGATGATGATGGGGCAAAAAAAGTGTAATACATAACAGAGTGTGAGTCCTCAACTTACAAGATATTTCCACTAATAATTCAACTTCTTTCCCTGTGGTCAAGCATCACTACTCAAAGTCACATCAGAGGTATGACAGTAATTTGCATTTAGCCTTATTTCTATCCTTCTTCCCATCACAATCCTAACAAATGTATCTCTACTCAGGCAGAAGTATTACAGACGAGCTTGAAGAGTTCCCTTGCACAAGTGTCAGTCACAGTGTTTTCACCCCTGTAACTGTGTTTCCCAGTGTTGTGTCCCTACCAGCATTCCATTCCAGGATCAGGGCTGGGAGTGATGCTGCATTGCAGCTGCTTCCATAGAATTAAGGCTGAATTTTGCTATGGTTTTTTGAGGTCTGATTCCCTTCTAAATGTATGACTCTTTTTTTCTAGACTGAACTAGGTAGGAAGTAAGTATCAGATAACTGGTGTTACTTCAAACATAAGCATAATAAACAACAGAGATTTGTTTTAAACTGAGAAAAAAATGTCAGGAGCTGTTGATACTAACAGTGAGGCAGAAAGAAAGATCCTTTTCATTATTGTAAGCAGACACTGACTGCTCTAAAATAAACTCAGGCCTTCCTGAAGGCACTGACTAAAAGTTGTAACTTCCTTCTGTTATTTCTTACAAATCCAAGTATGCACTGGGAATTGACCCATATAGCAATTCCTTTTGTTTTGACCTCTCAAACCCTAAAAGGGTGTATCTTTTTCTTCATTCAATGTTTGTTAAAAAGGGTGATTTATTATTTTTCACATAGTGGTCAATATGTTCTCTGAACAATCGTTCAAAGCGTTTCCAGGTTTCTGAGTTCATTCTCATAGCCATTCCCTCTCCAAGTCTGTGTGTCACATCTGTAGTGTTCCTAATGAGTTGCTAATGAGGCTTTGCAAATGTGGAGGTGCAGACAAGGAGATTGTGGTACGAGTAGGTAGATCTAGAGGTGGGTTGGTGAGCAACCCAGTTGATTTAGCTACCATCTCTCTCCCTGCGTTTTTCCCTATGTAACCTTCATGTCCAAAGCTTTAAGAGGGGCAAGAAAGATCTCTGTCTCTACTTAGATGCTTGCTTTATTTGATGAGGACTGCTCCATATGCCCTACTCTGAGTAGGAGTCTAGCAGTTTACATCCCTAAATTCTGTAGCTGCAAAGGGAAAACTAAATCCCCACTCAATGGTAAGAGAATGTCTGATTTGCCCAAACTAGTCTCACATTCAAAATCGATGAGGATCCCATTTTGAGTCGGTGGCATGGAGAAGTGCTGGGTTTTGCTGTAGTGTCTTTAATGCTTCTTGTTTCTAGAATGTGGCTTTATTTCTTGCATAGTTCACTTGAGTCTTATAATCCTAGCAAGATTCCCCACAAACAAAAC
>VXBZ01000099.1:166018-182476 GCA_013399135.1 Heliornis fulica
TGTGCACTGGGAATTGACCCAGATAGCAATTCCTTTTGTTTTGACCTCTCAAACCCTAAAAGGGTGTATCTTTTTCTTCATTCAATGTTTGTTAAAAAGGGTGATTTATTATTTTTCACATAGTGGTCAATATGTTCTCTGAACAATCGTTCAAAGCGTTTCCAGGTTTCTGAGTTCATTCTCATAGCCATTCCCTCTCCAAGTCTGTGTGTCACATCTGTAGTGTTCCTAATGAGTTGCTAATGAGGCTTTGCAAATGTGGAGGTGCAGACAAGGAGATTGTGGTAGGAGTAGGTAGATCTAGAGGTGGGTTGGTGAGCAACCCAGTTGCAACCTTCATGTCCAGAGCTTTAGGAGGGGCAAGAAAGATCTCTGTCTCTACTCTGAGTAGGAGTCTAGCTGTTTACATCCCTAAATTCCGTAGCTGCAAAGGGAAAACTAAATCCCCACTCAATGGTAAGAGAATGTCTGATTTACCCACACTAGTCTCACATTCAAAATCGACGAGGATCCCATTTTGAGTCGGTGGCATGGAGAAGTGCTGGGTTTTGCTGTAGTGTCTTTAATGCTTCTTGTTTCTAGAATGTGGCTTTATTTCTTGCATAGTTCACTTGAGTCTTATAATCCTAGCAAGATTCCCCACAAACAAAACAAAATATTTTAGAGTCTACAGTGGGAACCTACTGGGTTCTTCCTCTGAAGAACAATGAATCTGACTTTAATGAAATATGAGCTAGTTAAGGTGAAAGCATTTTGTGTTTCTCATCACTTATTTTGGTTAGTCAAATTGTATTACTTTAATCCACTTAGTCTAAAGTATCTTTTTCTTCACTAAAACTAGTGAAAAGGCTGGTGGTGAAGACAGTAGGTTAGTTGGTGAATTTCCCACTTCGCATTTCGAGAAAATGTGCAAAACTCAAAGACTTAAAGATTAAGTGGTTGGTGTTAATTACCTTTATTTGTATTGCCATTTTGGATCAAATTAACCTTTTGGCACATTTCTCATATGTAAAATGTAGGAAGCTACATTACTCTGGAAGTGTATATGGTCTGTTTTCATTACAGAATAAGACCATGGAACATTATTCTACATTTCTGCAAGTTAAGAAATAATTTTAATATACTTTTCCTTACTGCTTAAGCTGCTTACTTACCAAGTTCAATCTTCTTTCTAAAAGACACTCTTTATTTGTGAAAGTATTTATACAAAGAATACTGGCATTATTGTATAGTGACTTTCTAAAGAACCAGACAAGTCTATTTGAAGCTTTTCTTTGGTATTAACTAGATATTTTATCGTAAGTGAGCAGGGCGTTTCTGGTTCACTAGTCTTTATTGCTTTCTTGAATGCACTTCAACCTCATCCACAGTTCAAGTCTGTATAATCCTTATGCCTTTCATACTTTTAAATCCTCCACAGTGTTTTCTGTATATCTGAGACTCTACTAATATCCACAGAACTCTGGTCTTAAAGCACACTCCTGAGCTAGCATAATTCTGCACTGAGAGTGAAATACACATTTTCACCAATCCCTTTACAGTTCATCAACAAGGACGTTTGTTGCCAGCATCCTCCAACCTCAGTTTCCCCCTCTGAAACCCCAATGCCATTCCTTGCAATGAAATTATTAACTGGAGCTTGCAGATTCATTTATTCTTGCTCCAAACACTAGTTATGAATCTGCTGCCCAATTTTCTTGACCAAAGTAAGCTGCCAGTTTCCCATTTGTTACTGCCTTCCCACCAATACCTTCTCCTTGAACTTGAAATGAAAGGAGAATTTGTTTTGTGTAAATATGTAAGCAAGCATGATAAAGGCCAGTCAGGATATTATTTATTTTTTTTCTGGGTTGGCAAAAGCTTGTCTGTCCTTGTTGTAAGATATATTTATGCATTTCAGATTGCACAGTCACACAATGCACAAATCCAGTGACATTTGTTGGATGATTTTGTATTCTCTTGCATCTTGCTGGGCACATGAGGTGTATATGTTATGGTAAAGCGTCCATGTAGTTACAGTAAAGTCTTCTATAACTGACTACCTATTGCAAGGGATCTTGTTATAACCATGGATGTGGGTTATACTCCATGAGTATAGTGTTGTACAAAAGAATCTTATGTCATTGTGTGCAGTGCTGGGCTCACCAGTTCAAGAAAGACAGGGAGCTACTGGAGAGGGGACAAAAAGGGAGCTGCTGAGGAAACTATAACTCCTATGAAGAGAGGCTGAGGAACCTGGGACTTTTAACCTGGAGAAGATCAAGACGGGATCTTATAAATGCCTATAAATCCTTGAAGGGTGGGTGTCAGGAGGATGGCTCAGTCTTTGTTCAGTGGTGCCCAGGGACAGGACAAGAGGCAATGGGCACAAACTTTACTGTAGGAAGTTCCACCAGTTAAATGAAATTCTTCTACTGACACAGATACAAAATTAAATAAAACTTTTGTTTTTTCATGCTCACCAATCTTTAATCTCTTAACATTTCAGGAATCTGAGGGAATAGGATGATGCCTTAGAAAGGTCATGGGATATAAACATTCTTTAAAAATGTATTGTTAAGCACTCAACAAAATTGGGCTGGGGCTAGTGCAGGATAGCCTTGTTTTGGTGGATCATCTGGTTTGCAGTCATTACAAATGAGAATATAAGTCCAAGATGATCTGCTGCTAAAGTAGTTGCAGAACAAAGTCATGTTCTCTGCTCTTAGCACTTGAGGTGTGTCTGTTGGTCTGTCAGCTCTCTGCTTGGTTTGCCATTTATTTTAACAGAACCCTGTTCAGCTTCAGGGAGCACAATCAGAATGCAGCTGGGTCTCCTCTCTTGCTATGCAAAATGTTCAGCAGGTCTGTTGCCCTCCATCTCTCACCCAAGTGCAAAATTCCCTCTCTGACGTTAGAACAGAGTGTCAAAGCTGGAAAGGCTCAACTACACTGATTTATAAAGCTAAACTAAAGCTGTTTTCTGACCAGACTCAGCAAGAGCTGTGTTTCTCAGGTTATGTGATATCAAGCCTGAAAGCACAAGGACTTTCTGTTAAGTTCCATAAAAATTCTTTCAGCATCAGTCTCTACACATCACCTTTGTGACCCAGGAATCAGAATATCTTAGTATCCTATCATGGCCATAACATTTAAAACTATGTTTTATGATGTTTACACTCCCATTTAAGGAGTCTCCTTCCTCTAGGGGCTTCAGCATGGCACTAGCCATGGAATATATGTACTAACCTGTTCTTCCTAACTCCTTTACTTTGAAAATTACTTTTGTGGGGTTTATTATATTGATTTAAAGAGCTGTGTAGTTCTGGGTTCATCTGTGTTGCAGTGGTGTCCTGGGTTTTCTCCTCAAGCTTTGCTCAATGAAGGCTGATAGACAACAAGCATAACAGGTGGCAGGTTTTGTGGAAATGTACTGTTTTCACATGGAGTGTGTGGAGCAAATATATTTCCCAGACTTGCTTATTATCAGGAGTGAAATCATGTGGACTGTTAATCAAAAAAATACCCAACCATATTCAAGTAACTATGGGTTCTGAAGCTGTTGTGTTCAATGGGTTAGATGGCATGTCCTTGTTCCTTCCAAGCACAGGACTCTGGGTCTGTCCATATTTCAGTTCAGGGTGGGTGGACCCCTTTCACCTTCTATGGTCCCAGATGCTGTATGGGAAAAGGATTTTAAAAAAAAAACCAAACCATGACTAGATCCATAATGCCAAAGTGTTTGCAAGGATCTACGTAGACAACAGTTCTGAGAGAGTCAACGCTTTTCTTTGGCTATTAGCTAAATCTATTATTGTATAGATCTTACCTCACTTCTCTACCCCTATTTTGAAGTCTGTCAAAATGAAGGAACTGCTTACATATATTCATATATGATATTTGGGAGAAATAAAAATAATAACCCCAGAAATCTGCTACAATTATTTTGAAGCTTGCCAAAGATCATTTTATATTTCAAAGTATCTTAAGAAAAAAATTAATCTTTTTTGCTGTGACAAGCTTTGTCATTAAGTGAATGAAACTGCTTTGGCTTTAGGTTTTAAAACTAAAATGGGAATAATTTTTCTCCTCTCTCATGTAGCAACTGAAATCAATATGAATGTTACTAATCAAGTTGCCTAAGCCCATTCTCATCCTCACCCTTACCAATTCATTCTTTCCTGTAAGTGCCTTTACTCAGCTGAAATACAAGGTATTTTGGCTAACTGGAGAGACCAGAATAGCATTCATACGTGGTTTCTCCTCCTCTCCCTGTATAATAAGGTGGTAACATTTTTAAGTTTACTTATCTAAAGATTATCCTCTGCTGCACTTCTGCCCTGTCATAAAAACTGAAATACTGGATTTGGCTATTGCTAGTTAAAGAAAACTTAAGTTAGTTTATTTTTCAGACCATCTAAAGGAATCTGTGAAGAAGAACATACTTTTACTCAGGTGAACAGTATGTTAATTTGTTCTTGGGTTTTAAGGCACTGCAGATTATAACTTTATAACTATACCAGAATTAAACAAAGAAGGGCAGGCAATAAAATATCACAATTGTTCCATGTTTTCAGGCAGTAGGCTTGATCATGTGTTCTGGTATCACCTGCTCTCTTTACTAGTCTCTAGCTGGAGGAGAGGTATGTATGTTTTATAAGCCACCTGTACAAATGCAAGACTATCCGTTTGCTTCTGTTGGGAGCAAGTCACACTTAGAATCAAAAACCAAGAGTATCACTTGAAAGGGATTCTAGAGCCATGCAGTATAACCTTTTTTGCAACACCACATGAAGCTCTTGCAGCAAACCCTCATGTGACAAGCATGAGCACACAAGCTCTTTGTTACCCCTTTCTGTCCCAGCTGTGGAGCCCACAAGGGCTCAGAGGGATTGAACTCAGGTGGAACAGAGGGCTGGGAGGTGCAGACTCTTCTTTTGCCTTTTCTCTGTTTTGCAGGGGCAGGATATACAGTGGCAGGAGAAAAATCAGTTTCACCCAGTCCTACAGGAATTTGCAATAACTTCTTCAGAAACAATCTGGTCCTGAAATTCAAAATAGATGCACCTCTGAATCTGTCTCAAGTCCCAGTAATTTTGCTAAAAGTCATCGGTAATGTATGGGTCCAGCTACCTGCCTGATCTCTCAGCTGCAACAGTCAAGCATTTGGCTGTTCCTTAAAATATCTCAAGACAGTGTTTTCAGTATTGATTATATTAATCAGCAGTTAGCTTCCTCCTGTGGTCTGGCAAATCCTGAATCCACTGTTCCGTGTCGTAAAATACTGCAGAAAGTCTGGAAAGGTGGAGAATTTTTACTTTTAGAGATAGAAGTTGCATGCTTTTGGTTATGACTTTTTTTTTTAATATGCCAGTATTTGTAATTATACATAATTAAAGTTACAAAGAAATTGAAGAATGGAACACATTCTTTTATGGATATTAGTTATATTTTCTGCTGAAAATCAGCTATCTAAAGTATGACACAAATGGAATTGCAAGACTACTGTCAATCAGTGAAAAATAAAAATTATCACTGAATGTAATTTCTGTGCTTTACAGCCTTTAGTAGAGAACCAGATTTAACCAGTGCCTTGGACAGTGACCATGAGAGAAAGTGGGGTGGGAAATATTTTAATTGGCTTTGCACTGAGGCTAACATTAGCTTTTTCTGTACAATCTGATTGTAAGACACAGGATCAGAGAAGTTACTGAAGTTTGAGGAGTAGAACATGCTGCATTATAGATTGCTGCAGAACAGTTCACCTAGAATTTAGAAGCCAAACCAAATAAAGCACATTAAAGTTCTTCAACCTAGAAACAACAGAAGTGTCCATGAGGATTTCAGCATGATTCTTGAATAAGATGGGTCAATTTAATGAGTGAATTCAAGGAGTTACATCCTGAAAGTGAATGAAGATTCAGAATCTGGAATTACACCAAAGTTGTAGTAATTACAATCAGCTGCATAAAAAAGAATCATCTGTAGTAGATGAAGAGACCATTAGTTCTTTGAAAAATGTCTGGTATCTAAGAAGACTTCTTAACAAGGGGACCTTAGTTAAGGTAAATTAGTTTTGTGAACAGCAGAAGAAAGTCTAGTTTCACTTATCTGTATCTTAAATACCCCCACATCTCTTACACTTTTCACTTGTGTATTTTTCCTTGTGTTGCAACCTCCTCTCCCATTTCCCTCCAACACTTCCCTGTCTTCCCCACACTCCCCTGGGGGACTCACTCAAGTCCTCTGTGCCATCTCCCTCTCCCCAGGTCTGTTCCCCTCCTCTGTGGACCCAGCAGCCCCATGTTGCCCTCCACACATTTCTCCAGCATTTTAGCCAACTTCTTGTGTTCCAATCAGCAAGCCAGATGCTTCTGTCAAAGATGAAAGCTCTTGTCTTTGCTCTGACAGGATATTCCAAAGTCTCTTTCCTCTGCTCAGATGTCAAGCTTGGTTAAAACTGATCAAAGTGGTGCCAAAAATAGAGTAAGCATCTGAGAAAGATCCACAGCTTGAGAACATGTGGACTCAAGAACAGTTGAACCAAATACTGGCCTCTACCATCTGCCAGGGGAATCAACCATCAAATTACAGACTGTATTAGGGATCAGGAACACCTTTAACGTGATCAGGTTGCTCAGAGCTTCATCAAGCCTCACCTTGAATGTCTCCAGGGATGGGGCCTCCACCATCTCAGCAACCTCAGAGTGAAGAACTTCTTTCTAAGGTCTAATCTAAACCTTCCCTGCTCAAGCTTAAACTTGTCCTGTTGTTACATGCCCTTACAAACAGTTCTTCCCAACTTGCCTATAGTTCCCTTCAGGGACTGGAAGAGGCTCTGAGGTCTCCCTGCATCCTCCTCTTCTCCAGGCTGAACAAGCCCAGCTCTCTCAGCCTGTCCTTGTAGGAGAGGTGCTTCAGCCCTTGGATCATCCTCGTGGCCTCCTCTAGATCTGCTCCAACAGGTCCATGTCCATGTAGTGCTGAGGGTTCCAGAGCTGGATGCAGCACTGCAGGGGGGTCTCAGCAGAGCAGAGCTGAGACAACAATCCCCTCTCCTGATCTGCTGGCCACACTTCTTTTGATGCAGCCCAGGATGCCAGTGGTCTTCTGGGTTGCCAGTGCATTTTGTTGGCTCATGTCCAGCTTTTAATCCATCAGGATCCCCAATTCCTTTTCTGCAGGGCTGCTCTGTACCACATCATCCCCTGGCCTGTCTTTGTAGTGAGGGTTGTCCCTAAACAAGTGCAGGACTTTGCACTTGTCCTTGTTGAACTTCATGAGGTTTGCACAGGCCCACTTCTCCAGGTTGTCCAGGTAACAAGTTCATGTTGTTGAGTGGAAGCAGTGTGTCAGACCTTCAAAGGCCCACAACCAACAAAACCAGTAAGCAAGTCATGACTCCAGCACCATTACATGTGGCAGCCCCTGTCGACAGGACAAAATTGCTGGGACTCAAGCAGCAGGAGGTGACATCCAGTTCTGCTGTACAATTGACAGTTAAAAACTGTTATAGTCTCTGATATATTAAAAAAAAAAACCCTCTGTATCACCACCTTGAAGCCATCTCTGGTGAGAGTACAAAAGCAAACCCTCTGCTTTTTCTGAATCAAGCTGCTTCACGAGTTAGCTCATCTGATGGAAGGATTATGGCTACGTATGTGGGCTTTTTCCACAGCTCAGGGCTTTTCCCCACACTTCTAAATTCCTTACAGACAGAGGTGTGAGAGAAGGTGTGAGTTTGGGTGTATGATATCCTTTTCATGATAGCAATGCTGGACCTGGTATGTACACACATAGTGACTAGGACAACCCCAGCATGAGCCACAACCATGAAATGTGGCTATGGCTTATCTGAGCAATATAACAAACCTCTTTGTTTTTGGAAAAAAAGAACTCTTTTGGGGGGTAAATTTCTTCTGTGAACAAATAATTGGCTAAAAAATGGAAACAAAGGATATAAATGCTATGGTTTCGTGCTGGGAGGAGGTTATTAATAAAGTCTTGCTGGGCTCTGTGTTAACTTTGTGCTCTGTATTTAGAGATACTTTCTCTGACTAAGTTAGCTTGATGTAAATTGATGCAGGACAATTTAATCTATAGCAGACATGGAAAAGTTACAGGAGGATCACTTAATATTGAGTTATTGGACAATTAATGCAAAGTATTGTTTATAGAGAGGAAAGTAATTCTAACTTTGCTTATGTCACTCTGGGCTCTGAATTAAATATTGCCACTCAGAAAAGTCAACTTAAAGTCATTGCAAATTGCTCTCTTAAGACATCAGGTTGGTGCTGATTTGCTGCCAAAACACTAAGTAGAACATTAGGAATTGCTAGGAAATCAGAAGAGAACACAACAGAAAATATCCATGTGATGAAAGATTAAACAAAGGGCAGAGACACGACTCGGAGAAGATGCTTGGGGGTACTTGGGGGATACTTCTACATTGGGGTTCAGTAATGCTCTGACCTTTTTATAGAGATTTTATAAAATTTCTGTAATCAAAAATATGTCTTAAAAATTTTCTTTAAAGTAAAAAGAAGCTCAAATAAATCAGTATGGGGTGGGTGGCCAGTGATAGAACAAGGAGAAATGGTTCCAAACTGGAACATAGAAGGTTCCATCTTAATATAAGGAGGAACCTTTTGAGGTCTCTTCCAGCTCCTGATATTCTGTGATTCTGTGATAAGACAAGAAACAGGAAAATCCCATCTCTGTTCAGCTATCAGCTGACTTCCGATTCTGTGGGAAGAGTTAAAGATTTCTTTTAGTTTCCCAAGTGAACTTAGCCCTCTGCCAGCCAGCATTTGCAGTCTCCAGACTATGAAAATAGACCTGTTATCCTCTGAGAGATACAGCTGCATAAATTCTTGTTTTCCTCATGTCAGTATGCTCTTGAGTTTCTCACAAGTTTAAATTAGTATAGCTTGTCTGCCTCTATTACCAAGTGTGGTGAAAGTTTAAAATTTGTTATCACAAGCATGTGGATGGATTCCATGTACTGTTCCTCCTAGGTAACAAAATGCCCTTAATTTTTTTATAATGTGGGGAATAAAGTTTGTTGGTTTTCATCTTTCTCTCTGGGGACTATTGCATTGTTTTTTATGGAATAAGTGAATCGAAAAAAGAAAACAACACCGCTGCACAGAATTAAATAATGAGAAAAAATCCAGAATTGCAAGTGTAGACACTCTGCCCTGCTTGATCCCATGACAAACAATCACCTCTAAACATATTTATAACCTTTCTTTAAAGTTGCTGGCAAATGAGGGTAAGTGGTTTAAAGCACCTGATGTATATATAAAGCATTCATTGCAGCCAGGTCTCTTATTCCCTTTCCCTTTTAGAAGCAAACTTTATTTTAAGAAAAAAAAAAAAGAAAAAAGAAAACAACAACAAAAAACCCCACACCAAAACCAAATGAAAAACTAAAAAAACCCCACACCTTTTTTTACCCATTTTTCAGTTGCACCAGTGATGTTGGTATTTGCTCTTTCCTGGGCAAAAAGAAGGAATAATTTGAAATTGGCTCACATGTGCTGCCTCTGCTAGAGCTCGATGTTGTTTCCTTGAGATGAGACAAATGCTTGTGAAAGAGGAGTGATACAGACTGAAAAAGGATCACTTGATGCTGAGTGTGTAGAATCACACTTCCCTGCAGTCTGGATGTTCGCGTGCAGCCGTAGCCGTGCGCGTGTTCACCCTCCCGCCCGTGGGACCTGGCTGGTAGGGCTGCCGACCAAGGAAGCCAGAAGACTTTCTGTTTGTCAGGAGGAAATTCTTCCTGGCACTGCAGAGGTCTCTCCTGTATTTTTCCAGCCCAAGCAGCATACTAATGCTGTCAGCTTTGCATGCACATGAAGACCTTGCTCTTTACTTCTTATTACTGCGCTAGCAAATGCAGTTATGCTGCAAAATGTCACCATTACCAGTTTGTGTTACTTGCAGGGTGGTTTTATGCTCTGTCTTCATTTGGAAAATGCTTTGCTGGCAGATATATATATATATTTCTCCCCATAAAGCATTCCTAGCAATCTGAAAAATACAGTTTGATCCATAGCCCTGTGTCTAGCTGACAGTGCAATGGGGATATTCTGCACGTGTTCATGCACTATGCATGAAACACAATTACTCAGCCCCGAATGGGACCCAGGCATTAGGCTGCTCGTGTGAAAAATTCCCTTGTACCCTCCTCAGTGATTCCCACGGTCTCGTTTGATAACTTGGAAAGTAAGATGACGGGAGAAGAATGTCTTTAAAATGTGTTTGTCATAAAGGGTTAAGCAAAGAGAAAGCTGATTTGCTAAACTGGGTGAAAATTTGCTAAAATGGGTGAAGGGATTTGCCATAGCATTTAAAGGCAGCCTAGAAAATTTAAGGTAATGCAAAATGTGTAAAACCAGAACAACCCTAGAGGAATAATTATATTCAGAAAGTTGCGGTGAGTAGAAAACACCATTTTGATGGTTTGGGGTGTAAAAAAATATACACCTGGATGGGAACTAAATACCCCCCAAAAGCTCATTTTTATTGCATAATCACTCACAAGAATATGAAAACCATCTCCACACACAATCTCCATGTCCACACATGGACACTCATTATTCAACACGCTCATAATTCAACAGTACCACCACCAAAATGTGGAGGACTGGTCTCCTTATGCATGGACCTATAGAATCTGTGATTTTGGCTTAATGTAATGAGCACAAAGCAGATACAAAGGCCCTGGCTTCATGCAGTATCTATTCTGTTCCAGCTTGTCATGATAACTCCTTGCTAACACTGACCTGTTACCTGCCTCTTTGACTACTGGTCCTTATGTCACATGGATCATATCTTCTTTTTCAGATTTTAAGAGAACAATTTCAAAGGAAACTTCCAGGCCAGCATTATAACACAGTTTGCTCCTTTAATAAATATTGAGTTAATTTAAATAGATATGAAGAAAATACTACTTTCAGCAATTCTGAAAAAAAATCAGAGAAAATAGTTTTCCATGCCAGGTAGATTAAAATGCCTGAGCCAAATATGATGCTGAATGACCCAGTCAGGGAATCCAGATGGGCAAAGCAAATAATGGCAAACCCAACTGAATTCAGTTATGTAAACTACTTTTTTGGATCCTAAGCATTGGAAAGAAAAATGTAATTCTAGCAATATTTATAAATAAATTTCAGAAGAAACATGTCAATAGGATCACTGTCAGTTTTAATATGCTAATTAACAGCTTTTTCAGATCCAGCTTAATAAACTGTAATAAAACTGTGGTGCACACATCAGTTGGAACATTCAAAATAGTGACTAAAAATCCTTGAAAACAGTGCCTATCTAACCAAAAGCTTAATAAACTGTAATAAAACTGTGGTGCACACATCAGTTGGAACATTCAAAATAGTGACTAAAAATCCTTGAAAACAGTGCCTATCTAACCAAAATGCTATCAATACCTCAACATCAGCAGACAGACTGAATTATTATCCTCATATTAAAATAACAACATATTATTAGATTAATATATATTAATTAATTTATATTCGGTAATGTATTTGATTTACATTGTTTGGGCTGACTTCTGTGAATATTTAATGCCAGAAATACTGTTGAACCAGTAAATTTTAAGTGATTATTAGAGAATGTTCATTGGAAAACTACTGTGGAGCTGAGAAGCTGAGTGGCTACAGTGGAAGTTGGCTGCCAAGAACTCTCCTCACCAGAGGAGAATCAGAAACAATAGGATGAATATCAGATACTCATAATGTGCTCTGTTGGTGTCCAATTAATAGACTAAAAATTGGAAAGGTTTGGCAGATAGAGAAGGGATGAATAAATTACAGAACTGTAACCTGCCAACAAAGATGCAGAATTTGTTAAATAAAAACATTCATCTTTAACAACAGAGTTGTGTACAAGGGCATCTCACAGCCCTGAGAGCCTTCACAACTGCAGCTGGAAGAACCACCACACATCCAACTCCAAAGCTGAACTTGCTTTTAAGCCGGTTTAGTTCCAAAGGCACAAACTGGACACAGAATATCCCACTGTAAAATGAGTTTTGTAGGTCATCACACTCTTGATCAGGTTCACTGAGGACAGGTGTTGGCCAGCACCACAAGCAGCTTTCACAGACATTCATATTGGTGGCCTCAGCAAAGTGCTGATGACTCTGCAGACCCAAGGTCTTGTTAATTATCCTTCCTGAGACATGTTGGCATTCAGGCAGCACAGAGAGACTTCTTACTGCTGCTTTCCTTTGCTTGTGTTATATTGCAATTGAAATCTTCTTCTCCATGGTTTTTAATCCATAAAACTTTAAGTGATGAAGTCAGCACACTTGCACATGTGCTACCCTCCTGTGCAAAGATGGGGCAGTGGGGCTCCGAGGTCCTGCATAGTACAACCAAGTTTGGCACGTACTAACTTTCTGCATCAGGGAATAGGAAATACCAGCAATCTAAGATTCCAGAAAGTTTATTTCAGTTTTCTGTTTCATTATGGATGTGCTGTTTTGAAATCCATGACTGCAGTTAAGATCTGTGAAGACAGGTGCATAAATAATTTTGAAGATGTGGGCCTTAGTGGTGTATCTCTCTAATTCCCAGCTGTAGCAGAGTACAATAGCATGGCCTTACCTCAGACTGGTACTGCAAGGAACTTACTCTCCAAGTAGGTACATGAATGTCAAGGTACTATCTCTTAGAATGTAGCAGATCTGTGGAGGAAGAATACTAATAGAAAAAGTGTGTCATCTTATCAGGATGAGAGATTTGGTTTATGTACATGCAGGTATTTATTTACAAAAAGAAATTCAAGCAAACCACCCACCTATTTGAAAAACTCTCCACTGAGTGCCTAGCATATATGGTTATCCAAGCTGAAGTTTGGTGGAACATACAAGGTGATGTTCCCAGATGTTCAAACAGCAGTGCAGAGCAGGCTGCAGTGAGTGCTTATGGATGAGAGCTTGTCTTTACATCTACTCCAGAAGACAGTAGTGGGCATCCTGTTGGTACTGACTGTAAAGGAATGCAACGGGGAGGTGTAGCCTGAAAACAAAAGGTGCTTTATGATTGTGTAGCATGAGAATTACTGTGCAGTCTGGGATGATAACCAAAAATGCTATAATGGGTTTCTGCTCTGTTTCCAGGGGTCAGTAATCAGACCCTCTCTTTTTCTAATGCAATTTGTAAATGGCTCCATCAACTACTGCTGACATGCCACTTGTCCCTGAGGCACTCATGCTGCCATGTCGATAGTCCAAATATTCTGGAATTGGCCTTTACTCTTAGTGATTGATGGGAATTTCTGAGTTCCAGGAATGCCAGTTCAGCCTGGAAATATGTGGAAAGAAAGAGATGCTACAGAAAACTTACAAAGGAAGGAAGAAAAATGATAAACTGGACTTAAGAAAAGGATGCTCAGCTGTACAAATCTATCTGACATTAGCACTGAAATCCAGTTGAAGGGACTTTTGTCACTGTCATTCAGAGTTACCAGACAGATGAAGCCCAAGGAATCTGTCCACCAATGGAATGTGCTCACCTGCAATACACTGAGATAGATCTTCTGTTGTGCTTCTGAAAGCAAAAACATTTTTCTGGAAATAAAATACCTAAAAGGAATTTAAAATCATGGTATTTACATTCTGAGACTCAACAGACTATCTGTGATTCCACACCCACTGGGTATTCAGTCTAATGATCCCAGAAGATGTAAGGGAAGACAGGATCAGACCTGAATGATTTAGACTCTAAACCTGGTTTAATTCATCTTAATAGGAAAACTTCTGTGTGTTTCAGCAGACCAAACTGAGCTTCTGACATGGTGTTACATTTTGCATTCACACGTTGAACAGTTTTCTTCCATTTATCAGAATTACTGAGTGTCTCTAGTCTTTAAGGCTCAGGATATGTAATAGTCTGTCTTGGCATGGGTCAAGGTAATCTTAATGTGCAAAGATTAGACTAGATTTAGACCAAATGATGTTTATTAATATGATCTATTTAATGTATACTTATACACATAAGCAGGTTTACAACTCTCCAAAACCAAGAGCAGAGATGAGGAAAATGAGCCCTTGCACTTTGTCAGCAGAGAGATTTGCACACATGTAGTGTGACACATCTCGGGTATCATCTCTGAAAAATGGTAATTGTAGATAAGGTACAGACTGGTGGATCCCATGGGTTTATTTGAGTTATTCCCTTTATCACCAGCAGTGCCGTGTGTACGCCGGCTGGCAGCCCGGTGGGTTACGCCTGACAGAATGATTAGCAGGGCAACTTTCACCTAACTGTCACCACGGGTTTCTGAGAAACACAGTCCTACTTTCCCACTTGTCTGCTATGTTTAATTGTTTGTTACTCAGAGGAACACTTCTGTCTAACTTAGGCACTAAAACATTTTAATATGCTGAAGGTTAACCACTGAAAAAGTTAAGTTTCTTTTTTAATGAAAAAGGAAACCCATATCTGCTCCTTGGGAGGGCTTCCTCTCCAAGAGCTAACATGTATTAGCAATTATCCTTCAGAGGAATAGCTGTCTAATTACTCTATTACCTCAAGTGCAGAGCACTCACCTGGGAAGCCACCAGATCAAGGTTCAGGTCCCATCACTGACTTTAATATTAATTTATGACTTGGCATGTGTGTCTGACAATCAAATAATTATCTGTTTTACAGAGCTAAGATGGCTGTAGATGGGATTTGAGGTTTTTCGGGGACTACTCTCTGTTTCAAATAGGGTTTCATAATTTTCCAAACTGTTTTTTAGGGTATGAGGTAGCAAAAGATGTTTCTCAAGCACTCCAACAATGCTAAAAAATACCTAGTTTCAGAAAACACAAGCAAGAAGGACCTTGGGATTTCTTTTCTTCTCTACAATCACATAGAGACACATATAAAATTTAGACAAAAGTGTTCTGGAAGTTTGGGGTAATTTTTCCTATGAAAATCAGTCCCTTCCTCCTGCTCCATTTACAAGGGCAATTCAATTGTACTGTTATGGCATTTGTTATTAGTTTGCTATGGGTTTCTGAATTACCTGAAGAAAAAGAGCTTAAAGATTTTTTCAAAGCTGCTTGAGCTTGTGTGTGGACAACCTTATTATTTAAGCATGTTTTTAGCAAAGGATTCATTAGTCCTTGATATCTCTCTTCCTGGTGGTTTTGGCTAGTGGTTACAGATTTTTTGACATGTCACACAAATGTCTTTTCCTAGAGAGAATTTGGTATGTCTTCACCAAGTGAGTCACAGCCAGTGACACATCTTCCACTGTTATTGTCTTCATCCGTTTGCGTCACATTCAGATAGGTGAGTTGCCATTCAGGTTTCTTGGGTGTGATGTGTGTTTGAAACAAAACAGGAAAGAGTCTTGCTTGCTCAGAAATATTCTTAGAAACATTTGGTTTCTTATATGAGAAAAAATGCATAACACAAAATCTAAAGATTTTAGATTGTCGTTCCTTTACTAGTAGGACTTTGGGGCAATTCTTGGTGCTAACGTTGTTTGTAACTAATACAGTGCAAAGAGAACTGGTGATCCCTGCACAATAAGGCTTGCACAAAGGAGGCTTCCCTTTCTATTCCAGACTCTTGGTTTTCACCTGGATATCCTGTGAAGGTAGAAAAAGGGACTGCTATCTATCAATCTATAGATTTATATTTTAAAGCTGTTCAGGCAGTGTAGCTACTATCATTTGTAAATGAAAGATATGTTAAACACATTGTTTGACAACTGACATTTCAAAGGCAAAACTCGTGTTTATAGTATCTAAACCACAGGCAATATCCAAGGCATTTTCTCTCTTTTTATAGTCATAGTATTTAATAATTAAAAAAGGAATTTCAGTAAGTTTATTAAAACTTAAGAAGGTCAGGTATTAAAAGAGAATTACAGCTTGCAAAACTGTAATAAGTTATTTTGTTATTTATACAGTCATTAATATTACTGAATAAAGCTGCTCCACAAATAATAATTAGATAGTCTAAGCAAATTCTTCCTGTTGCTACTGACTACTTTAGGTTAAAGCATTTTTGCCCAAGTGAAGGCTTGAAATGGCTATGGATGGTTCAGGCTTGGAAAAATCCAGAACCACTTACCTACTCTGTGCAGCAGAGCTGCTGCAGTGACTGAAACAATCTGGGAATTAAAAGAGTATTTGTGAAAACTGAAGAGGTCAGAGTTGCCCCAGTAGATGATGGGTATCACCAAAAGATGTTCTATCTAAAGCCCTAAATATTGGTAATTATGGACTTAAGAAGTATGCAGACAACCTGAGACTAAAAACAGTCCTGTAACTGGTAAGAGAATGTGTTGAGACAGCATATAGTGAACTAACTCTATATAGAAGCACATAATGCATCATAGTCTTTAGTCTTCACTTACTGATCAACAGATCTTTGGCCCTTTGAACAATTCATATTGGCAGCCTGTCCCTGTGCTCCATCACCCTCAGTGGAAAGGTTTTTCCTTACA
>VXBZ01000108.1:0-22012 GCA_013399135.1 Heliornis fulica
GATTCTATGATTCTATATTTCTCTCACCTTCTCAGCAAACATTTTTTCCCCCAAAAAACCCTTTGTTTTGCCTTTCACTCAGAATTATCTAAAAACCAGAAAAGGCATTGAGTTTTCCTTACCGGATTACAAAATACTGTCACAAGTTCCTTTCCATTTCTTTGCCCCTTTAAACTCAGATTATCTGCTTTCTCTGAGTCTTTCGGGAGCTGTAACTCTTGTCACAAGCTGCTGACTCCTGCCATTCACAACATGTTCACTCAGCCCTTGCATTGGTCTTTTTAAAGGGGCATGATACAAAATATTCTCAATAGCAGAATAGCAGCATAAGACGTGAAAGACTATTGCTTCTCAATACGTTAACATACAGTGGCTGTGAAAATCTGCAAATCTGCCAGAATTTCAGCTCTTGTGGTTGTGTAGAAGGGTTTGAAAGTAAAAGATTTACTGCTTTTTCACTATTGAACAAAACATTACTTTTTCAATAACAGTGAGGCCCTTGCTCCAAACAGTGAGGTGCTCCAAAAAGCAACAGCAAGTATATAAATACACGTTTTTCATTATTAAATCCTGCTTCTGTTTCCCTAATGATGTCTGAGGAATGTTAAAATGAGAGTTTTAAATTAAACTCGTACAAGTTTCAGTTCTAAGTTCAAAATTGCACATTGGCAAAGCACATCTGTATTAACAATTTTCTTTATTGTGTAGAAGATGGATGCATGTCTGTAAATTGTTTCACTTGCCCAAGTTCAATGGCATAACTTTGTGTTCTTTCTGTAAAAAAAAAAGCCATGAGTCACTCATTAACAGCAGTGAGCTTGTTTTATGTCAATGATATACAGGCAGCTTTGAAAAAAACTGAAATTTTAAATGATATATTTAGAGTTTGTCTACAGTACTAGAAAATGTTTGTTTCTGCCTTGATTTCCTAATAATAAGCCATAGGCAGGTGGCAATCTTTTTTCTTTTTTTCTTTTTTTTTCCCTGAAATAATTTATACTATGGAATTCATTATATTTTAAGTTGCTTCTTACAAAAACGATGTACTGCAGCCAGGAACAACTGTTTCACCTCATATACTGTTCAACCTTGTCTTTGTTGCCTTTGATCTTTCTGCAAGTTTTCTGTGGTTTGTGAAAATCCCAGGGAAAAGTCTGACCTTAGTAAGGTCAAGAAAAAAACTAACCCTTACTGATTGCCCCAAGATCTGGAATTCCCCCTCTGTGCTCACACTGGGAATCACTTGATGAAGTACTTGATTATCTTCTTGAGGTTTTATGACTTTTAAAGGTGTAAAGAGTCAAAACATATTGTGGCACCTTGCAAGAACATGAAATGAAGAAATACATAAACATTGGCATTGAGTAGCATGGTCTCACACAGTTGACCACTTTGTGGAACCTTTCTTTGTGAAAAGGTTGCTTTGTTCATGTCTTTAGTACCCTGTGCTTTGTATCTGTAGCCTGCAGGTCACAGTGATATTTGCTTCTTTTTTGTGCTGTTTTCATTTGGTGAAAGACGTTTTGTAACAGTTCATGTCGCTGTCACATCTTTTAATATGTACAGTGCAGTACATTCTCTTTCACTTCAGTGATCTCATTTAACGTTTTACTTGGTGAAGGAGATAATGCTGACTGATACCCTTTCTTACTAAGAGATTACTAAAGATATTTTGATTTATTCAATAAATCTTTTTATTTGGCTTTTGGTAATACTTCCTTTTCATAAGCTCAGACTGTCTTCAGTTGTTGTTTCCAAGGTAAAAGCCAACCACTACTAGATCCTTCAGGCTTGCAAATTAGCAGTTAACAGTTAACAAGCTATTAAAATTTCCATTCAAATTCAGAGTTTTACATTCATTTCACAGTCTGGCATTGGAGCTACTTTTGAAGAACATTACCAAAGGGCTGTTGGATAATACATGAGCTGTCCATTCTTTCCCTGTGTATTTACAAAATAATCTGTGGTCACTAATAATTTAGAAAATGGAGGTTAAGATTTATTTGCATCTTTTACTGATCCCTGTGTCAGTAAACTCAGTTTGTGCTCTACAGTTCATCTAGACCCAATGAGCTTGTTGGTTAGACTGTCCAGGCCATATGCTCCTACCTTCTGTTCACTTTTTCTCTATCTCAAATATCCAGATAGTGGTGTTTTAAGGTTTGATTTCGAAAGTTTAAGCCTTGGCCTCTTCCTGTGGAGACGGTGAGCATTTCACTCCTTCCCACAGGGAATCCTCAGGATAAAGGCCAGCTGAGGGCAGGAGTGTGAGCAGGAGCTAACAGCTGAGGATGCTGAGCTGGATTTTATCTCTCTAGCAAGAGTGGCAGGGTGGTGTTGGGGAGGTTTCTCACAGATACCTTCATCATTTCTCCAGCAGGCTGCTGCCAGGCCTTGGAGCTGCACCACAACAGGGCTGCGTGTACCAGGACGGCTGCTTCAGCCCGCAGCCGCTGCACAAAATACCTTCTGGGGGACTGTAGCACATGTTTGAGAGTGATCTTGCATGGCATGTAGGAGTCCTTCTGATTCCCAGAGGCATCCATCCATTTTAAAATGTCATCGGTCTCGTTGTGCACAGGGTACGTTTTGGGCCACAATGTGGTGGTATTCAGTACCCTGGAAATGACTGAGCCAGCCTTTCTCTGCCCATACAAAAATACCATTTTAGTCCATTCTTTGTGTAGTCCTGTGAGAATCCACCTGGCCTTGGAGAAGTTCCTCTGATAGCTCACCTGCTGACATAAACTCTGATTAGGCTTCTCATGCATAATCTGTCACTTGGAGTTCAGATAAAAAATGCATATTGAAATAGGGATCATGCAGTACTCTTTAGCAGAATGTATTTGTACTTCATATGTAAGCTTCAGTATTAGTAAGTCTATGCTTTGCTCAGAGATACTGTTGATTTCAGGCTCAGTATAATATCAAATACTTATTTTTTAGTTTACAATGAAATTTTAAATGACAAGTAAATAAATACATGTCTCCACATTAACATACTGAATATTCAATTCATACTGCCAGTCTACTCTAATGGAGAATATTCCATTATGTTATAAACGGCTGTGACAACTTTCAGAGTTTCCAAATAGAATTTATTTGAGCAAGCAACAAGCAGGCAAAACCAGCGCTGGGCGGCCAGGAAGTCTCCTGCTCCACCAACGGCGCGCGCCTTACCCCCACCAGAGTCCCCTTTTTATAGTCCTTTCCAGGTAAATTCCAGGTTGAATGGTTCCCTCTGATGGCTTCCTTTGTTCTGCTCCTTGTCAATAGGGGGTCCTTCTCTTTGTTGATCGGGGATGAGGGCATTAGCCTTCCTCTGCGTTGTGTTTTCTCCGAAGGCAGTTAAGACTTGCGCATTTTATCTTGGTTAATGCAGATGGTGCTTAACTTGGGGGTTGCAGGCTTTGTCTAACAAGTTCATTCTCAATCAAAAGTCAACAGACAGAGTACAATCACTTGGTTAAAGAGATTAACATAGTTTCTATCAAGAGATTAACATCGTTTACTCCTTTACTGGTTTGATTAACAAATTGATTACACAAAGTTTATCACACATTATATATTTTGAATTTTCATGTACGCTTTCTGTATCATATTTAAAAGGTTGACATTCTTTACAGAGGTCCCTAACAAAGTTGTCTGAGGTATGATGCAATCACATTACTGTTCTTCTCATGTTTATATCAAGTGTTTGGATTTATGTTTCTAAATTCAGTATCAGGATATCACCACAAACCTATCAAAACCAAATGTTTATATTTGGGCCTTTGAAAAGGCTTAAGATGCTCAAGGACTAGGCTGAAAACAGTGATTTTATTGTATTTGCCATCCTTTTACCACTTTAAAGTTATGGTTAGGTTTTAACATTGTAGGAGGTCAGTGTGAAAATGTGACAGAGGACTAGTTATTGACCCATACCTACACACAGGTTTAAGCAGATGGTCATTCAAGTATTGAGAAAGAAAAATGTGACACACAGTAGCCTGCTGTTCTCATCTGTTGCAGTGAAACTCAAATACAATCTATTTTCCCCTCAAACCCAAACACCCCCTTTTTGCACAGCCACTTTGTGAGGTAGTGTCCCTTTTTGTTCTTTTGCCAGCAGTTTTAGTGGTATCCAGTGAAAGCTCTCCAGTTGTTTCTTTCTCTGCTTGCTATGTTTCAGTAATGGAGACAAGTTCTTCTCAGGCATTCATGTACACATACACAAGGTGCTGGACTGGTTAGTCATACTTACTTTTTTAATATTACTGCAACCTTCTTTATATTGCTAAAGAAAAGAGAAAGCAAAGCAGCTAAATCAAGGTGAGCTCATCTTTGTACTACTGCAAATTTCTTCCATCATTGGATAGCATATTCATAGCTCTGTAGAAATATAAAAACCAAAGTAGCTCAGACAAGTAAACCACTAACACTTCATCCTAGTTGTAGATCCACATATGCTGCTATATGCTGAGTAGAAAATGACATTACAGTTACTGATTTTAAGGGGAACTAGCCACATTTAACAAGGCTTGAAAAAAAAGATGTTAAACTTGCAATCTTTTTTGTCACTTGATCACCTGTACACAATCTATTTAACTCTTAACAAAATTCGTTTTCATAGGAGAGAATGGTACCAAAACATCCTCCATTGAAAGGGTAGTGAGTTGTTGATCAATACCAGACTTCATCTGTTTCACAACCAAAGAAAATAAATTTTTGAATAGATTTTTAAAATAAAGAACACACAATTTCCTCATTTAAATTTTGTTGTTAATGTAAAGTGTTCCTGTGTTTAATGAAGACTGTGACTTTACTGAAACAGTATGTAGCTTAGTGATGTAAACTATTTAATCTGCCCAAGAGCAATAATGTTTTCTCGTGACTCTTGCTGTACCACATATTGTACACTCCACCTCAATGGACTGATTTTATTTACTGCTGAGTCAATATTTACCACTTTCGCTACTGCCTGCAGTAATTTTAATCCCTGTCTGAGCAACTGAATGGTACCAGAAGCCTTTTAAAGCATTTAGGCCTTAAACCCGTCACATTCAATTATTTTTTCCTATGGAAAGTTAAGGTTGTTTTATGCCCCCCAAGCGCTAAAATGAAAGTCTGTTTGCAGAAACCATGTGCAACAGAGCAGGTCTGAGAAATATCATATATTTTTCCATTTAAAGGTTGATTCTTCTTGTAGCAAAACATTATTTGATTGCACATGAATATTAATATTTAATTACAGATACACAGCAGGAAATATTTTTGCTGTATAAACCTCTTGATTTCACAGATCAGAGTTGGCATGGACAACAGCAAGACTTCCTTGTCAGCCCTAGCTCCCGTTATTTAATTTCAAAGCAATATGTGAGGAAAAAAGGGACTATGCAGTACAACTGTGGCAGAGAATTATCTCAGGTTTTTCGATTAGATAAAGGGCTATTGCCGCTGATAATCACATGTGCATAGCTGTGTGGTGCAACTGGCAGCAGCGTGCCTGACAGGGGGAAATACGCTCTCTGGGGCAGGCACCAGAGGCTGAGGCAGCTGCCTCTGTGTCAGCTTGTGTAGGAGTGACAGCAAGGAAGGCTGTCCTTGCATATGTGGGTGGTGGATGAGAAGGAAGCTGGTCATACTCTATTTACTTAGGCCTTGATTATTAGTGTTTATTGCTTGTACCACAACAGCTCTGTAGGACTCGAGCAGACAATGGGGAAATACTGTGCAAAGCAGAGATTGTATAAAACCTGGAAGGTTCATTATGTTCTCCTGTGGAGCAAGTAATGCGATATTTTCCATGCATGTGTGAATAGAAGGGATCTTCTTGTACCAGTACACGCCTGAGAAGGAACCAAACCTAAGAGAAAAAGACAAATGACACAACAGTCCTCAAGAAGCGGGTGTCCTGCTCTGCTTCGCTACACCAAATCACTTTGTAGATACAGGCTCAGATTCAGGGAGGCTGTTTCACTCTTTTATTCCATATTAAGTGTATTTTTTTATAAGCAGCTTAATCTTTGTCAGGCAATGATTTTAAACCATAAAATCTGCTTGAACCGTACACACATTAAAATGTCAACAGGGCAAACTAAAAACAGCTGTGCAAATTTTTATTCAATAAATTCAGTTAGCTCACGTGTAGAAAATTATAACTAGTTGTGGTAGACAGCTGTGTTGTAAAGATTATGCCCTTAACCGATTTTGAAGGACAATAAATAAAATTCTCTTCTGCAATTTCAGTGTCTTAGTTTGTATGTTAATTGCTGAACTTCCATTGCAAAGGCCACTGCGATTCAGATGCACCAATAAATAAAATGTAGTGCTTTGTCAATACCTATGTCTGTAAGGAATTTTTGTTTCAAATTTACATCAAGTATGTTATCTTTTTTTTTCTCCTATGGGCCTTAGGAAGAAAGACATAGCAAGACATAGCAAATACAGTCATAAGGTAAAAGAGAAGCCTGACATGCATTCTGTGTTTGCTTTTACAGCTTACTCTGTTGTCTTACATAAAAATAAAAAAATGTGACCTCACCTTGCCCCAGGAGGAGAAAGAAGTAAAATTGGTAGTAAGCAAATATAACCTATGATTAGTTTCTGTGTTTAAATATGTCCAGGGAGGAAAACACCAAAAATAATAAAAAAAAATAACCAGCACTGAAAAAGCCTAAAAATCTTACAGTTCAGTCCAGAAAGTTGTTTCGTGCTCTTGACTTCCACATAAGCATTAAAAAGCCCTGCTTACCTTTTTGGGAGTATGCTTGTGAATACATGTGCATCCACATGTGTTTGTGTTGGTGTGTGAGAAGAAGATATGAATCATCGCTAATGCATGCTACTTGGAGTGTTTTCAGAATACATAGCAATCAGCAATGATTACTTGTAAATATGAGGAGATACGAATCTTTAATTATTTAATTGCTAGATGATTCAACCAAAAGCTCATTGACCTTTAGTTTGCAAGATTTTTAGTATTTGAAGAATTCACATTGGTTTTATATTACATAAGAAGTGCTGTCTAATATAAATTGTTTGGGTTCTTTTTTCTGGAAGTAGCACTAGTTTTTGCATTAACACCAGATGACTATCTGTCAAATCAGTATTTTATTATTTTAGTGTGTTATATAATAGACAATAGAAAATGAGACAGTATAACTTATGTATGAAAATCAATGATTTGTTTTTGGTCATTGCTAGATGAAATTTACTGTGACAACTGTGATTTTCCATTGAATGGCTGATACACATGTAAATAAAAATAACTGTTCTCAAGAAAGTGCCATTGAACTATTATTATATGTGGTTTCAGTATTACTTGCATAGTTTTACTACTGCCATCTTTAATATCTGACAAAACTGTTAGCAAAAGAGGCACTCAAAAAAACCCATCCTAAAGAAACCCCTTAGGACTCTTCAACAAAGCCATGTACCCATTTTAACAAAGGATATAAATATTTGTGGAGTGCGTGGGAGGCATTATGTAAGAGTTTAGCTTTTATATTCCGTAACTTTCATGTGAGAACTTTGCATTTATGGAGCTCCATCTTAAATTCTATCACTGCATTCTTTTTTATCAAGATGTGTTTTATATAGGACATGAAGGCATTTTAGGTCTGGGAAATAGTAATGGTTGTAAGCCAAATTTGCATAACACTATATTAAATAAATTTATTTAACTGGATCAATTTTAATGCTTTGTAGAAGCCGGGAAAATGAACAGATTTGCTGCACAATTGTATGATGTCCACTGGTGAGATGACAGAAAGTAAATTTGAAATTAAAGCATAATGCAAATCTGATACTAAATGTATCAGTTGCTGATTGTGTCAGAGAAGTTAATGAGAAAAAATGTCAACAAATAATTTAATTCCTTCTTAAGGTAAGTGATCTAAGTTTCAGTCAAGTATGGACTTCATTTACTGATTAGAAGAAGGAACTGAGAGACAGACCTGGGAATTTTCCAAACTCCCCCACAGATATTAAAAGTATACAAAAAAGAACATGACCCTCTTTTATGTGTATAAGTGATGCCTGTTGAATATTGAAGTATATGTTCAGTATATATTGATACACTTTGATGTCGGTGGAACACCTTACTAGGCAGTATGCTGTTGATCCTAGCAATGGAGCAGGGTGAGAAGCTCACCAGTAGTCTGTGAAGATGGTATTTGTAGCCCATCTATTGCAAATATTTGGCAATAACGCTGAAAAGAGACTATCACAAGGCACAGTGTGTGGAAATAAATTGAGTAGAGAGGAATGTGCCTCTTCTCCTTCATTACCAGTGTTAGATATATGTGAGGTCCTGTCCTAAGATGGCTGGGACATGAAATGTATTCACAGGTGCCATGGCTAAGATGGAAGTTATATTAAACATACCTTCCAGTGTTCTACTGACAGGCCCCACTGTGTCAGCAGTCAGCGGCACAAACCTGCCTGTCACATCTGCTCAGGCTCACACACAGAGCTCCCTCTGTTGCTGCTTTCAAACTCCTTACAAATGGGCTGTGGGCAAGGGACAAATCAGGTGATGTACAGATTAATACAAAATATATTATTTTAAGGCTAGCTGCCTACACTTCTTTTCCTTTACATAAAGGACTTCATTCAGTGTAGGGCACGCGCTGAGCACCTGAAGGTGGTGTAAACGCATATTCCAAATAATTTAATGTACTCATCTGTACACCTTTATGACTTGGCAATGCACACATCACATCAACAAAATTTCTGTCACATTCTAGTAAACAAGCTGTGTGCAAACCAAGGTAATTTGAAGATAAACCCTTTACAAGTGATTTATGAATTTGTCGTCTTTATTCATATCAGAACAGGCTTTTTAACATAGAGGCTGGTTTGTTAATGTTACACCTGAGAAGGGCACACAAAATCACCACACTACGACTGTACACCCTTTCTCTGTTTCATAACTTTAGGTGGCAGCACCACAAACTTTGCTGCACATGATCACAGAGATGCATGACAGCAAAATCATTGTCAGGCACAGGTCCAGCTACAGAATACCTGATTTTTCTTACTGAGTTTAGTAGAAAAGCACTGGGCCATCTTTTCTTATTACTTCACAGCAGTTTTTTGCTCTGTGGGACACAGTGTTGTAGCAGAGCACTTCAAATTCCTCTGTTTCCCAGATTATGCTTGCCACAGGAAATGATAAGGTATGATTATTTCATGTCTGATCATCAAGGTGCTTTGAAATCCTCAAATACAAGTCTATATAACTGTCAGAGATGCAAGGGGTATCGTCGATTGGAAAACAGCTCAGCACACCAAGATGAGTTAAGGAGAATCTTTACTTCAGCATCCATCTTGGCATGTTACATCTTTCAGCAAGGCTCCCCTTTTATCATACATCTCATGAGAAAGCTTGCTGCATAAACACCTATCCTTGTTTTTGTTAAGCAGGACGTTTTTCAAGAGCCAATTAAATTCTCAAAATATCTCTTTTGGTTCTCATACTTCTAGCTCCTGTCTGTGACCTTCGGTTTTGCACGTTCGTCAAACTCACATGCCTTGCCAACAGCATGTGCTTTCCCATCTAAATCCCAGTTATTCAGATGTTGCAAGTTCCCACATATAGGCACAGAATTAATACTACCAAAAATACAGCTTCCTATATAATTTTTTATCCTTTAGTTTTTCTTTTTTTCCACAAAACTTTTAGCATTTGCAAGGGAACTATGGAGATGAATCAAGATTATTTAAGGAAGCAGACACATAGCCAGACTCACAATGCAAAAGCAACTGAGCACAACATGTGGGAAAGACTCTGTGGATGTGACCTTTGGAGGAAATAGTGTTGGATTCCCAGCCTGCTCCAGTGCTGTGCATGGAGGCTGGAGCACCAGGGCTGGTTCAGCTTGGACAAGGCATTGTTCCCTGGGCACACCTAAAAGTAGCTGCAGTGCCTATGAGCGGCTGCCAGACTCCTTCAGAGGGGCACAGGGGGGCAGGTCAAGGACAAGATGGTTGAGATCAGTCACATGGAAACCTTTCCCCAGGAGGATGGGCTGCCCCCAGACTGTGCAGGCTCCCTCCTCACCTTCTCGAGCAGCCTGGTCTGACCTTCCATGTATGACTGCTGGGAGCAATGACCTTACATCAGACACCTCCCGAGCTGCCTCCTCACCTGGATTATCTGGTGCCACTATTGTCCTTTGAACTTATCCTTGACATTAACATAAAAATATTTAACCTTTCAATTTTTTATTGCAACCTTTTACATTACAAGCACTTTCAATATGAGGCATCTAAGAAACGCACGGGAACACTTTCAAAGAGTGTGTTTGATGACACAAGTCCCTTAAGACTTTACTGCTCTCTACAACTACCTGCAAGGAGGTTGTAGTGAGGTGGGGTTGATCTCCCTAGTAACAAGCAATAGAAAGAGAGGAAATGGTCTTAGGTTGCACCAGGGGAGGTTTAGATTATATATCAGGAAGAATTTCTTTATTTAAAGAGTGTTCAGGCTCCCCAGAGAGGTGGTGGAGTCACCATCCCTGGAGGTGTTCAGAAATGGTTTAGTTCTCCTGGACATGTAACTTAGTAACTTAATGAAGTAACTCCTGGACATGGTTTAGCTTGCACACAGTTTGAGAGGTACTTCCTTCTCCCTCTTGCTGGCTGCAGCTGCTTTTTCCAGTGAGAGCTAGTAGAAATATGAATAGATTTCTGCATTTATTCCAATTTATGTTTACTTCACTGCCCCATGTTGCTTCTTTGTATCTCCCACCTAAGATAAAGCAAAGGGCAGATGGCAGCTTTTCCTGAAAGATTGTCATTTGGAAGCTTGTGTTACAGGAGTCCCAGCAGCTTCCCCAGTTACCACAGCCATTTGAGCCTACTACATTCTGCTGTGGTGTATATATCAACTTCAGGCATCCTGGAAACTCAGCCATTTTACTATTCTTTACATCGTTGTGTTGTTTTAAGTTAATTTGGGTCGATTACACTTTTTGCTGTCTTGGTTAAATTAAGATTTCTGGCTACTATTTCATGTTAATTAGCAGTTCTGAGGATTGTCTGCATTTTAAGGCACTGTTCTTAAGTTCAGCAGAGTCAAGCACAGATCCTTTGTCAAACGCTAAACTTTGGGGAATCTATTTGTTCTTTTATTGTGCTTTCCTGTAAACAACTCAGTAGATAATAGCTGGTAATGTATATTTCTCATTGAACTCTTTAATCCTCCCCTATTTGTTTAAAACCCTAGGTACTTACAGTGAACACATCATTAGGCACATCACTTTTAATTTTTTATGCTTGAAAAATATAGTTTTGTGGTGTACTGCAATATGATTATTAAAGTCTCTGATAAAAATTTCCAGCCAATAACACAACATTTTAACATGATCTTTGTCAGAATATAGAGTTTGGTTTCTGCATGTCCAGAACTGCAATTGTCCACTTTACTATCCTTTACAGGTTTCATACTGCTATTTTTTTCTATCTGCAGACTTTTACAGTCTGTTACACATCTGTTCTCCACATATTTTTCTGAAGCCTGCTATAATACTTGCACTGAGATAATTTTATTACCTTAAGTATTAAGTCATCAACGATATGTATCTCTGAAATGAGCTGGTAATAAGAGGCTTGGTGTGTACTTCCCTGGCTGCCTTACTGGGATGACCTTAATGAGTTTCTGCAATGTCTCATCTTTTGCTCCCATTGCTGCAAATTTATTCATCTTTATTTCCGAGACTGGATAATCTCAGAAAATGACTTATCTTATAAAAGCCTACAATTTTGAAATAAAATTGTCAAATCTTGGAAAGCATTCATCTTATCAGAAGCCTCATCAATCTTTGTGTCTCCATTTCACCCTATAATTGAATGATAGAGTGAATAGAGCGATAGGTTTTTTATCTGGGGGAAAAAAAAACCTAGTTGGATTTTGGAGGCAGGCCCATTTATTTTTCCTTTCCTATGGATATTGTGAGCTTCTAAATTACTTCTAACACAAAGAATATCACAAAAGACATGCCATATATTTGATTATCCCCAAGCACCTCAGCCAGAATCTGTCATCCTCTTTTCTTACATACCATAACTAGTAAGTTCTTCTGGTCTTCCTAACTACTTCTGGTGTAAAGTGGTGTTCAGGCTGTGATTTGAGTGTCTTTCTTACAACAGAAGCAGAAATGCTTCTGGGATGAGGAAGCCTTGGGCGGGTACTTAGTATTCTACAGACAGGTTTTTTCTGCTACTAAAGATATTTATTTTTGACAATTTCTTTTAATTTAACTGACACAGAGAGCTTGATAAATGTTAGTCTGTGTCTTTTATGAGTCTTTTCCACAGTTTGTATTCCTGAATTCAGTTACTATATGTTATCAAGTATAATTAAGATAAATATGAGTAATATAATGAAATGTGCCTGAATCATTATTGAAAGTTCAATTAAAGAACCCTTTAGAGATTTATCCTCCTTTCTGCAGTCTGGTATGAAATCTGCAGGGTTTGGTGTTTTTTGGGGTTTTTTTTTGTTTTTTTTTTTCCCCAAAGTAGCTTTACCTAGGAATGCTGTTATTGCTTACTGTCTCATTACTTGCTTTGTCATCCTGATTAAACTTAAGCTATATTCAAGAAAGTTAGTGCTGTCTATGAATGTCCTCCTTGGATCCAGCTTGTTAAAAGCCTTTTAACCTTTTTCCTCAGGATTTCACAACACTGAATAAGTTTCAAGCCTTTTAAGTATTGTTTTTTTATCCCAAAAGTACTTGTGGAGGACCCAACTGTGGCTACTGAACAGTAATTGGGATTCCCTAGAATTGAAGGAATGAATTGGGATACAAATTAAGAAAGGCCTAATGACAGCCTGTGATAGCTCTGTGACAGCCTGTTCCTTATGTGTGAACTTCTCATAGTGGCCTTAAACCGGCTCAAGATAGTGGCTTTTCAGGCTATCCCAAGTGACTAGTTCAGGGCATAGTCTGGTGTTGGTCTTGGAAAGAAAATTATGCCAGTAGGCTCTTTGGGATTCAGTGTTCCCACTGATCTCAAACCTGGATCCAAGTCTACCCTGAACACGCTCTTGCTGGAGTGTCTGTCCAACACCATGAGTCACCATTCTCCCTCTTAATGGAAAACATTCTGAAATGCTAACACACACCTTAAATTCACAGCCAGGGTGTTCCTTAATCAGGGACCTACCATATAATAAACATGTGTCCCTGCCTCCTGTGTCATTATAGTATTTTTAGTGATTTTGCTGGCCTGGCATCTACAGTGAGATATAAAATTGCCTTTTCTTCTTTCTCTGTCTTCCTTATCCCTCCTATGCAGCCTCATGACTAAAATAATTCACATTACATGCCTGAAGAAACAATTTGTTGCCTCATAGGGACAGACGTGTTTAAATGTGTAAGCATACCCTATCACTCCATTTGGCCTCCACACAGCTTGTCCTTGCACAGATAATGTCAGGGAGAAATAGCCCCAGCATCCTTTTAAGAAAATCCCTATTGTGACTGGTTGCAAGCCTGGAGAGGTTTTGTAGATTTCATGAAGTCAGGTTGGGGTTGCAGATGAAAGATAATATAGAGGCCATATCTACGTCTGGGGACTGCCCTAGGAAGCATATTGTAAGGCTATTATTTCTACATTACATCAAGGTTTCTACTGACATAATTATTTTAGGCATTGATCTTGGCTACTACATTATCCATCAAGCAGATGCCAGGGCTGCAGTAGCACAAAATCATCTGCATCACCAGAACTATTTACTGCGCATGGCCACGCTATGGAACTACGTATTCTTGTTCTTTAGCCTTGCTCGAAGTCTTGGGAAGTTCTTTCCTCAATCAGTCTGAGGAAGAGAATTTTCTTGGGATCTGGCAAAGCATGTGAATTAGGTTATTAAAAAGGAAGCAATTGCTCAGCAAAAATGGAAACATTTCTAAAATAAACACGGCAGTTTATTTTTACTCCCTCTGATTTGCTGACTACTGGAAGAAAAAGCATGTTTTGTCTGACTGTACTTTTTTTTATACCCACAACATAACAAATCCATGAACTTCAATTTAACTTCCTTAAATGCCTGACATCATAAAAAAATATTGTTGGGTTGATGAAGGATTAGCAATTATATTGCCTGCTACGGTAAGAAAAATTATTAGCAGCAGAGCAAAACCAGTCACAAAATCTAAATGTTTCAGCAGGGGAACTAAGGGGGACATTATTACATCATGCATCACTGTTAACTTTTTGTCTGAAAATGATCTTATTTGATTTTATGTGTCTGTCTAATTGTCCAGGCTTAACTAGAAGAAAAAATACAAACTAAAGGTGGAGCTCTGACACATGTAGTGCATTTCAGCATGGAAGACTGGGACAAATAACAGTACCTAATAGCAGCAGATTTGGGACATCTACACTGTTAGATACAAAGTGAGAGGGCTGATTTGCCTGGTGACAATGAGCAGGAAGCATCTAAGAACAGTTCAAGGGCCAAGTAGCACTCTGAATCCTTCCTCTTCATTCACTCACCAGGACTTGCAGAAGAAAATGACATGCTGTGCTGTATGCCTTGCTATCAAAGGCATACTTTTTTCCAAAGTTCCTTCTGCTGGAAATATGTGTCTCATAAATACACCTTCCTTTCCATGCCACATACTATTTTCTCCTTTCTGTATCCAAACTACAGTCTAGTCTTACATAGAGCAGCAGATATCCGGATATATTAGTTTAGGGTTTGGTCTGTGACTCAGGACAGTTGTTCTGCATGCATACTGAGCTTTTCTGGCTTGCTGTACACTTCCACATCTGTCAATAAAGTTCTTCAGCAGTCTAGAGATGAAGTCGTGAGATGCTGTGGCATAATTCAATTCCACAGACTGATAAAACTGTGTTTTTTTCTTGTTCTTTACAAGAGATTTCAGCTGAATCACCTGTGCTACTGCTGTAACTTGAAGTTTTTACTCTGTTTGATGTAGACTTGTGTAGGAGACTGCTTATAGGACCAGGAAGACAGATCCCATGTGCATCTGTTCTGTGAAACTACACAAACTAAACAGTGGCAAGATGTTGCTAAGCATGTGGTTATGAGTAAAGTTGCCCTGACACTTACCCTCTGCAATGTCATGCTTTCCAAACAACCAAAAACCACTTGTGTTTAAAGAGAGAGGTACTTGTCCCTTTTGGAGGTGCATTCTTGTGGCCAAGAGAAAGTCATACTGGTTATGTCTGTTGGTTGCATATACTTGTCTGACAGAAGGAACAGTGAGTAAGGAAAATGTGATATCGTAAAACAGGTACTGTTTGGACTTCTTTAATCCATAGAGCTTAGTACTTTGTTAAGAACAAAGTAATCCAGCTACACTTAGTGTGGGGCGTGAGTTAAAGGAGAGGGAGTAGTTACCACACACATGGAAACTGCCTTCTTTGACCAGCTGGAGTAGGGCATACAATTACAGACACTGGAGAAGAAAACACTAAGAAATACAGTAATTATTATGTTTGAATATAATTACTTGAAGTTCAGTAATTATATTATATATATTCCCAACATAGGTTTGTGAAATATACTTGGGTGAAGTTTTTGTTGTGTCTTTGAAATAACTTGCTGAATGCAAAGCTTCTAAAATTAATGGGAAAAGGGCTTCTGACATCCTGGAGTGCCCTATGAAAATACATCTGAGGAACACGGACTTCCGAAGGCCTTTATAAAAGCTCACAGTTCAAGATTTTGGTCAGTATTACTTAACCAGTGCAGTCACAATCTTCTCTCTCCCCATGACATGCCACCTCTGCATCAGCAGTACAAGCTGATTCCAGTGAATTCTCTGACCATGCTTGTTAACTTCCCATAGACATGTAACATACAGGAGTCTCCTCCACTGTTTAACCCTGAAAGCAGATGTCTGTGTAGCTCTAAAGGTACAAAGCTGTGGGGGACACATTGACCCATAGTTACAGTATTTTAGTAGATACCACCTGAAAGGTAATCAGAGTGCTGCTTGTTTTATTCTCTACATCACTGAATTTCATCTGTTTTGTTTGGCACCTGCTCTTTGTCTTTTCAGCTGCATTTTACAGATCCCAAATGATGTACACAGCATACCGAGATTATATGACAAACTATGTTTGTGTTTATACAGTGCACAGATTTTGATATTTTAATCTTATTTTAGGCAACAATTTTCAAGTTACCATGAAGTTCTTACTTCCTTCTAACTGTAGTGTGCTCTGGGACATCAGAGTTGCAATGAGAGGCTGCAATTGCAGGTTTAGTCATTAGAATTACCTCTGTTATTAGCCTAGTGTCATGAGTGAGGCCATGATGCAATCAGAAGCCTTGGTACCAAACTCATATCAGTGCGAGTAGACTGTGTTTACATTTTACAAATGTTCACTTTCTTCTTTTCTAAAAGAGTGCATGGAAGTGAATAATTTGCCACAGAATGTATTTCATTTACCTCAGATATTTGGTCTAGGCTGTTTGAAAAAGCGTGATGACACTTGCATGTGACCTCATAAAATACCCTTCTGAAATTCCGTGTGAGTTTCTTATGCAAAATGTGTGATCTATTTGCAATAGATAAAATCTAAATCAACTGAGAAAGCAGTTATTTGTTACAAATGTATAACAATCAGACTCATGAGCCAACCTTGGCTATAGAAATAGTACTTTAACGTGTATTTCCAGATTATGACCTCTTTCAAATCTTTTGGGACTAACTGCTAATGGCAAGTTGAAGAATTGAGTACACAGAGATTTGCTAAATCACAGAAACACAGCACCAGGGAGTGCAGCCTGAGCAGCAGGCTGATGTTGTTTCACAGCATGTCGTGGCATGGACAAGACAAAATCCACTGCAGCAGCAGGAAAGGAGAAGTGTTGGTGCACAAAAGAAAGGGTGACCGAACAAGAAGTCCACAAGGGATTATTTTTAGCTGGCAATACTTTCATGTTGCCATTTACCCTTCCAGCAGACTATAACTGCAGGGGGAGCACCTCCCCTATGGGGACAGGCAGAGGGAGCTAGGGCTGTTCAGCCTGGAGAAGAGAAGGCTGCAGGGGGACCTCACTGCAGCCTTCCTGTACTTAAAGGGAGTGTATAGACGGGAGGGGAATTGGATTTTTACAAGGGTAGATAGTGATGGGACAAGGGGGAATGGATTGAAGCTGGAGGAGGGAAGGTTTAGGTTGGATATCAGGTGGAGGTTCTTTAAGCAAAGAGTGGTGAGGTGCTGGAACAGGCTGCCCAGAGAGGCGGTGGATGCCCCAACCCTGGAGGTGCTCAAGGCCAGGTTGGATGGGGCCCTGGGCAACCTTGTCTAGATCCAGACATGGAGGTTGGTGGCCCTGCCTGTGGCAGGGGGTTGGAACTTGATGATCCTTGGGGTCCCTTCCAACCCAGATCAGTCTGTGATTCTGTTATGACTGTGACCTGCACAGGGATGGCCCACACAAAGACGGTGACTGGAAACTGAGGCGAGACCCTGCAGGCAGCAGCATACGCCCAGGAAAACAGTATGTTTTTCCCAGCATTTACATTTTTTCTGGTCCTTTACTATTTTTACTGATGCTAGAGATCTGCTTCATTCCTCTTTCCGGTACTCTTCTGCCATCACTAGTGCCTGACTAGCTGCAGGGTAAACTGAATTGGTCTATCTGAGAACAAAGAGGAAAAAAAACTTGCAGAGTGGTTGTGTGGGCACATGATAACCTGCATTAGCATCAAGGGAAATGGGAAGCGTGGGAAGGAAGGCAAGATCATCACCTTCTGCAGCAGCGACTATTTACGTACACTCTCAAATTATTTGTTGCATTCAGAAACATGCTGTGACTTCTACAGTTTGCTAAATAGATATAGGCTTGAATAGCATGTTCATCTGGGCTCGATGGAAATTGGCTGGAGGCAGCCTGCATTAGCATCGTCTAACACCTGCTGCATTTCCAGCACACACCAGTTTCTGAGATGGAACAGGCAAGCATTATTCTGTGAGAACTCAATATGTGTTCATTTGTTGACATTTCTCATTAGGAGAAGGGATCGCTAATCCACTCTACGTGACCACCCTGTCAGGTACAAATGGCTGCAGAGCGACTAGCATTTGCCCACCAAATGCAAAATGCTGAACTCCAAGGGCAGTTAGTCTGCAATGACCATGCAAGCACTTCCATATTTATCAAATTCATTTGGAGTAATGATCTTTAGTAACATTTTACAGTAAGAAATCCAACCAAAATGGTTAATAGCTGCCTTTCAATAATAACTTTTCACACAATTGTATCTATGCCAGAGGCCCTGCTAGCATACCTGTGTTAGGTAAATTGTATTTGTAAGTGATGAATGATTCCTGCAGAAGGCTGTAGTTGCAGACCCATTTGCAGCCTCCAGAGGGATTCTCTCTTCAAAATGGGACCTATCTAAGCCACTTGAAACTAACTTGGGTGATACCTCAAAGTTGCAGTCTGTGTGGATGTTCGCCCTGTCCCAGTACTTAGTAAAAGAAAAATGCTACAATCCACATACCTTTATATAACCTAGTTGAAATTAGTTCCATTGCAGATTTACAAAAAGATTTAACTCCTTTAGACCAAGTAAAGAAATAATGTTCCTACTCACTCATAATATGTGTTATTGCCTATGCTATTCCTTTTTTAAAATGGCAGGTAATTATCCTGAAGTGAAAGGCAGAAAGAGGAAGAACGTTTCCTTGAACTAGAAACATGTTTCTACATGCACTCCCAACAGTTTTGTGATGTAGTTCTTACTGTGCAAAGTCACGCCCTCATTTTTTCACTGTAACTCATTTGTGTAGTTATAACCAAAAATAAAAGTGTATATACAGAAGTTAGCATGAGACAGCAGGGATGGAATAGTTATTTTGAGCTATTTCTTTGGATGGAAACAGCATTTCCTTACAGCGTCACTCAAGACTGTGGACAAAAAAGTTTTAACTGATGAACATAATTGTCCCACAAATCCTGTGGTTCTGAGGCGACGTTATGGAAAATACCACCCTTTTGGCAAACTCTGCAGTACAGAGATGCTAAAGGAAAACAGAGAGCTCTGCAGAAGAATTTTCATCAGACAGAATAAAGGCACAATCACTGATGCTGAGTATTTTGGACATGATTGCACAAATTTTAGTTCTTATGTCAACAGAATAAATTGCAGATGAAGATTAAGCAACAAACAGGATGTGTTTGTTTCTCTATCTCATGTAAAGAATGTTTCCAAGCACCCAGTAGTGATTACAATATCTGAAATTAATTCTGGGTTTTTAAAGTCACTTCCTGACAGTTTTTACAAAGCTGTGAGTTATCATGAATGACAGACAAAACCACTTCAAATAGAATAGGTAATGTCTGAAGCCCATAGGTTTAACAGATTAGGAAACAACATTACACACTGTACATCTTTGTTATGCTGCTCTTACTATGCAACAGATTTTTCAGTACTTTTTTGTTTGCTTTTGTTATTGTTGTTTATTTTTTTCCTTTGAAATCTTTAGCTGTCCAAACAAATAAGATAGAATGTTTTCTTCCCACCTTTGTATAGTAAATCAATTATAGTATGGCACCCTCTCAAACAGATAGTCACAGTTTTTGCCTTGGAGCTTCAAAGTATCTCTGTGCATGTAGAATAATACAGCACCTCCAGCAGTAGTCAACAAGTCCTTGGCAGGAGGTTGGTGTTGGATTATTCTGAACAGGTATCTCATTTCACTAAGCCATTCTTTTTTGCTTCAAAAAGGTCTGCCTCAAGGCAGAAGTGGGCTGACAATCCAGCTCAATGCATGTTTGCATCAAGCAGAAAATGAACTCTTCCAGAAAACTCACCAGTTCCTGCTTTTCAGCTCAGACACCCCTAAACTTGTCCCACACAGCGTTCTATATCACCCATTTGCCAATACTGCTTATGGTAATGCTTATGGTAATGCTTATCTAATACACTGGCTTCTGTATGTGCACACAGTTTTGTGTTCACAAATGCTGCCATCTTAGATGATGCTTTGTTAGTACCATTCTTCTGTACAAATAGAAAGATGTCTGTCTGTCTTCTGCTGTAAGGAAGTAAGGCAGAAACATAAAGATCATCTCTTTTACACGGCAGCCTTTGTATAAGCACCTCTCAGTTCACCTGTCTCCAACCTTGATCCCCTTGTCTCCCAGTCCTTTTGTCAGTCAGTTCTCCAGGCTTGCTAGTGGTGCACACTGACAGCATGTCATGGCTTCCAGCCCCTACTCCCCTTATGCAGCCTACACCTCATGCTGACATCAGTGCCTCATGCTGACATCAGTGACTGCAATAAGCCTGTTTAGGCAGTTCATCCAGCTTAACTGCTGGCTCTTGGATGAATCCCCTGCATGTATAGCAAAGTCTGGAGGTGGACAGGAAAGAAGCACAGCAGGCTTTAATTCAACATCTGTGAGTTGCCTTGGAAGCACTTTGTGTATGAGGACACAGCTTCCACCAAAAAGGATCATAAACCCAGCAGGATTTCAAGTTACTCCAATTGGCATTTGAAACCATGAGTCAAGTGAGGGAGTAGAAACATGGGACTTTGAATTAACTAGCAAAAGCTGCTGGGTAACTGCGCTTGCCTCTTGAATATACTTGAACTGCCATCCTAACAGCTTCTTCACATCTCTTAAAACCAACATATTAAATTTTAATTTCTTGGGGCTGTTTATGTAAGGATGCAGAAGAGACTGGACGTACAGAGGAATGGTACTTTACATACAATCTAATAAGAGTTTCCATACAACGGTGACTCTACAGCTAGTCACTAAGTGACTAGTCACTAAACGTGAACATTCATGATCCCGAAAAAGGGAACAGCGCAGTACATCAACGAGTATTAAATGCAAGTAACAAGCTCCCAGTCACACCATCACTTAGATCTTTAAATTTACAAATTGCAAACACTGGTCCAAGGATATTCTGTGAGTTTCTCTGGTTTCTAGTATGATTTAAGCATGCACATCAAAACTCAATGCAGTCATTCATTAAGTAGGTAGTATGGGTGTATCTACCTATTAGCCTCCAAATGACTGATTATCAAAGACCTGGCATAAAAACTATTTACTTTTTGCCTTAATCTTCAACATTCAGGAATTTCTCCTCTTAAAATGGTTCTGTTGTTTACAGGTTTTTGGCCTAGAATTTTTTTTTTCTTTTAATTAGTTTCTAAATCTGTACTTTGCTGCCTGTAGTGAGATAAGTTGCTGGTCTGTTAAGATCTGGAAGAACATGTAAAGCAATCACTAACCCTATTCCAAAAAAAACACTAGTTGAGCTGGCTTTTAGTCCCATCTGCTTTTGCCGGTAGTCCAAAACAGCAATATTCTGTTAATGGGAACCCCTATCTTCAAGCCTACGTTTTAGTCACAGGCAGTTTATCCTGACCCAATCTTCTTCCAACATTTTCCTTCACTCTAAACTGCTCACTTTTCTCTTTGGGGTAAACACACAAAAAGAAGCTATAGCACTCTCTCTGTTTAGCCTTTAGCTATTTCTGGCTACATCTGCAAAGTCCCTTGACAATAAAATGACTTAATGTTATTTTATCATTACATTTATTTTAGGCATCTATCTGCAGATCAATTTTATTCTCCTGTGTAGTCAGACCAAAACAGTTTACAATGGTTTAATTTCAGGCTTATGACCGAAGCCTATTTATTATTACTAGACCAGGTAAATCCTCACTGTCTGAGGACCCTCAGGGGGAGCTGTGAAAGCATACCCAGTTTCCTGTCAGTAGCACTGCATGAGGGCTCTTTTCAATAAGGTAGTAGCAAGAAAGTGACCCTGGATGAAGTCACCCATACTTCTCTTGTCCACCACTGCGTTACTTCTAATAATTAATGACGTGGTGAAAACTCAATAACCGAAGTTATTAAGTAGGTATTTGCCGAAGCCTGCGATTTGCGGCACAAAGCGGGGTGAATGTACACATCAACGTGATGCAGATTCAATCTGTTTATTGTTCCCAACATCATTATATACCCTTTGGTAGCCAGTACATGCAACCATCTGCCAAGGGTGAACTTATC
>VXBZ01000123.1:2812-16278 GCA_013399135.1 Heliornis fulica
CTGTGTGATCTCCTCTAGATGATCCTGCTCAGGCAGGGCGTTGGACTGGATGATCTTTCAAGGTCCCTTCCAACTCCTGACATTCTGTGATTCTGTGATTTCCCAGGGCAGAGAGACCCTCCAAACCTGCATTTTGTGGGCAGGAGGGGTGGTGTGTGTGCATGAAAAGAACAATGCAGGGCTGAAGTGAGATGAAGCCACGATGTCCCAGCTCTGTTGCAGAACATTCTCCACTTACAGACCATCTGACAGTACCAAAGTGAAGAGCTGCCTGGTGGTGACTGACTTGGCTGATGGATAGGATGCGGCTTTTTGAGGTCATTTGGTGTTACTGCAGGGATCTCTCGTGACCCCCGTTCCAAAGCAGTGTTCCTCTCAATGGATCCATTGTGCTGGGTTGGGACAAACCTTGCTGACAAAGGAGGCTGGGGCATGATGTGATGACAGCAGCCCTGGGGAAAAGGACTTGGAGTGGTGAGAGATGAGGAACTGGATGTTAGACAACACTGGTCAGTCACAGCTGCATCCCCAGGAGAGTGGCCAGCAGATGGAGAGAGGGGATTGTCCCCTCTGCTCTGCTCTGGGGACACCAAACCTGGAACACTGTGTCCAGCTCTGGAGCCCTCAGCACAAGAAGGACATGGAGCTGTTGGAGCGTGTCCAGAGGAGGCCACAACAATGATCCAAGGGCTGGAGCTCCTCTCCTATGAAGACAGGCTGAGAGAATTGCGCTGCTAAAGCCTGGAGAAGCCTTCAGGGAGGTATCTGAGCAACTTCCCATCCTTTAAGGGACCAGCAGGAGAGGTTTGAAGGACTATTTGTAAGGACATGGAGTGATTGGATGAAGAGTAATGTTTTGAACTAGAGCAGGACAGGTTTAGAGACCTTAGGGACAGGTTCTTCCCTCTGAGGGTGGAAGATCACTGGCCCAGGTTGCCCAGAGAGGTGTTGGAGGTCCCATCCCTGGAGACATTCAAGGTCAGGCTGGATGGGGCTCTGAGCAACCTGCTCTAGTGAAGATGTCCCTGCTCACTGCAGTGGTGGGACTAGATGGCCTTCAAAGGTCCCTTCCCACCTAAAACAGTGGTGGATTCTGTGGTGTTATTTGGGTGGTCAGGCACCTAAACTGGAGCCTTAATATTGATTGCTGTTCTGGTGACATGAGGAGGTCTGGATGGGATCAGATCAAAGGTCCTAAACATCTGTGTAAAAGGCTGTTTTGGAGAGGATGAATTGCTCTGTCCCTTGTCAGCCTTTCCAAATGCCACCATCCCAGTCACAAGGGACAATGAAACCAATCTCCCCATTTGCTTGTGTTGTACCTACAGCACAATTACATCTTCCACTGCCTCTGCTCGCTTGGGATGTGGGCAGAGAATGTGTCATTGGTGCTTGAGTGTTTTATAGATGTCTGTCACATTCCCTGTCCCACTGAGCATCTCTTGCCTGGACTTGAGGAGTGCTGTTAATGATTTAACAGTTTCTTATGGCCAGGAAACCTTGGCAACTCTTTGACAGCTCTCTCCTCCTTCTCTCACGTTCTATTTGTGGCATCTGCTGCTCAGAGCATCTGGTACTATTAGTAACCTTTAGGCTGTGGATATTGCCAGGGTTTGGATTCAGGTCCAGGGCTCTGCCACCCTCTCAGGAAAGAAGTTCCTCCTCAGGGTTAGGTGGAACTTCCTCTGGTCCAGTTTGTGCCCATCACCTCTTGTCTGGGCACCACTGAGCAAAGCCTGACCCATCTCCTGACCCCACCACTCAAGGATTTAGAATCATAGAATCATAGAATAATAGAATTATTAGAGTTGGGACTCCCAGAGGTCATCTAGTCCAACCCCCCTGCAAGAAGCAGGGACACCTCCAACTAGATCACGTTGCTCAGGGCCTCATCCAACCTGGCCTTGANGACCCTCTCCAGTATCTCCCAGTCCTTCTAGACCTGGAATTCCAGATTGAGCAATCTCTGTATGGCAGCCCAAAATCCAGTCTTTCAGTCAGACCCTTACAGAGCCACTCCACCATCCAGAGATAGGTGACCTTGGGTCATCTCAGAAGACCTCAACTCATAAGCTTGAACTTCCCAGGGCCAGGCTCAGCCCTTTGTTGGCTCCTCTCCAGTAGCAGATACGAGGACCAAATGGCCACAAACCTCTTCCACTTGAATATGAATCCAGAGCTGGAACATCTCATGGATGTAAAGTTTTGTGTTGATTTTCCCTGTTTCTCTTCTTAATTGCTTCATCCTTCGTTACCGAAACCACCGCTGTAAAAACGCGTCTCTCTGTCTCTTCGGGCTCGCTTTATAACCCTGCTTTGCTTTGGGAATTGCTCCTTCTGTGCTAACTTGGGGGTGGAGGGAAGGCTAATTAATTAAGCAGTAATTGTTGTCAAGTCAATTGGCGCTAACATTTAACATTTGACTTGTTTACTATCCTGAGGTAAAGCGGAAGGAGTTAATGATCTAACAAATTGTGCATCCATCACGAGGGGCTTGTTTGCAAGGAATGGTTCTGGTTATGAACTGTAAAATAATAGATTTTTTTTCAAAAAAAAACACATTTTAAAGCAAGATTCTTGAGGTTCCTGTGTGAAATTGTCACTAGATAGCTGTGGAGACAAATGTGTTGCCTAATAAAGCTTAATGACTGATTTTCCCATTAATCAGAATTGAGAATGTGCTTCATTAAGATAATTAACTGAGCCAGTTGCTTAACTGACAGTTGGTAGACACAAATTCCCAAGTTACTTGCTTTCCCCTAAATAAAACTCACAACAAGTTACCCCAGCACAGATTCATCATCTTGGTGGGAGGGAGAAACTGAGCTGCTGTTAAATCTCATTCCCAGGTCCATGGCTGCATCTCCTCACCTGGGCCAACTGTGGGATGTGGTGGGTGGCCCTGGGTGCTCCACAGGTCCCAAGCCTTGAGTTGGTTGTTATTGTAGCCACCTCATGCTGAAAGCTCACAAATATTTGCCTCTCTCCATCTTGCCCAGCAGCAAACAGTCTTTTATCAGCTAATTTCTGAAAGGTCAGGCCTTTGTCGAGGTTGGTTTTTGTCCCCCAAGAACTATTAACTCCTCCAACAGGGACAATTCCTTGTCTGAGTGTGTGGCTTCTCCTCTTTGTTCATTGCAAGCTAGAAGTGGGGTCATGAGTGCTGAGCCCTGGGTGAGATTAACCTTCTCCAAGTGCATTGGTAGGCAGAACCTGCAGCGCTGACGAGGTTTGGGGAATTAAACGAGCGATCCCACGCTTGAATTATTAAACATCCTGTCAGGTTGTAAAGTCTACTTGGAAATCTTTTGCTTTGCAGATCTTGTCTGGAATTATAACGTGGTGCTGGAAAAGAAGACTTAATTTGGAGGTAATTCAAGGCAGTTGTCTCAACTCTGCTTTTCTTTTGTCCTCAGAGTTCCCGGTCTTCCACCATGAACCCTGTTTACAGCCCCGTCCAACCTGGGGCTCCCTATGGAAACCCGAAGAACATGGCGTATACAGGTAGGACTGGTGTTTACTGGTTCTTTTGGGAACATCCATGTGGTGTGGTGGGAGCAGGTGATCATTAATGAGTGGTTAATTCCTAACAAAGGGACAAAGAGCTCCCATTTGGGAGCCAGATGGGAATTATGACTTGTAGGTAAAATGCTTCTCAAAGCCTCGAGGGCTTTGGGAAGAAACTATGTGCAGTTGTGGGAAGAAACAGACCTGAATTCATAAAAAGAGGAAATCCTGAAGAAAAAAAAAAGTCAAAATGGGGGTTTCTTTAGACAAAAAGTTGTTGGGACAGTGAACTGGGAGATGGAGGGATTGTCTCCAGAGCAGAACCGAGCAACTCCGGTGCACGTGCTGGGGTAATTCTGCCATGGAAGTGAGGAACCCACGGGTGAGAGGCTGTTGTTTGGAGAAGGTGCAGTTACAGTCATAGCTGGTGATTTGGACCTCATGAGGGACTTGATTTTTTTTGTTTTCAAATCATGCTTGGGTTGAGTTAGTCTCAGGTCGAACAGCAAGTTGGGTGGCTCTTGGGAGGCCATCTTTAGAACCGAGTTGACCAACAATGTCATCTCTAAGACTTAAAAAAAAAGGCAATGAAACATGTTTACCATTAATTATGGAACTAGTGGGAAAATAAAGTTTACTGATATGGAAAGAATTTAGCTGGGAGAGAAACAAATAGTGTTTTGGAGAGACAAAATCTGAGTTTAAGTGTTCTGGCATTTTTCTCCTGTGGGTTGTGTTAACCCCCAGTTGTTCTTCTGACCTTGTGTAAGCACCTTCTGAAATGAGCCTCAGAAAATAGTTCTTTCCAACATTTTGGTGAACAGAATTAGCTATTACATGCCATGCTGTGTTAAGACTTTCTGTATATTTCTGTTCCCAGTTGTATGTGTTGACTTTTGCCTAATGTGTGAAATTCCTTGGGAATGTGCTTTGGTGGAGGGGAGGTGGTCAGCAGCAAATGGAGATGGACATCAAATACTCCTAAACCACTTCATTTCTCAAATATTCTGTTATTTTGGTAGCTTTTTCAGCTGGTAGATCAGCAGAGCTGGCTGCCTTGCTGTGAGGAGACCTGCCTCATCCTCTGCAGGGCAGAGAGGTCCTCAAAGACCTTTCGCCACGTTGTCATTCACCCTTTCTTTCCCCCCTCCATCAAATTTCTACATGCTGCTTTGCTGGAGATGCTGTTGCTTGAGGAAACTTTGGTCTTGCAGTCAAAGCACTAAAGGCTTGGTGGAAAAAAATGTATCTCTGTGAATAAGTCTCTTCAAACCTATCCCCATTGGAAGACGATGGTGGACTCCAGCAGCGCTGGGGTGATGAAATGAGCTCATACATGTGCAGTTATTTTACTGAACTAGAAAGAACAGCACTTCTGTGCTTCCCAGCACAAGGATGGTTTGGACAAGAGTCTACTTCTCCCCTACTTCAGGTTTTTGGGGTTTTTTTTTCCTTTTTTTTTATTTTTGATATGTGTTCCAAGTGCCACCTTAGTATCCATTCAATGAATATTTTCTGTATCTCCTTTCATCCAATCCTGGATGTTTCAGAAGCTGCATTCTGGCCCTTGGTAAGATAATTTTATTTAAATACTGAGGTGCAAATTGAGAAGAGTTTGTACTTTCTGGAAGGAGACTTATAGAAGGTGATTTCTGGTTTAGATGATGGTGGATGAGAAGTGTGACAGGAACCAACAATGGGTGCTCACAGCCCAGAGGCCAACCATGTCCTGGGTAGCATCCAAAGGAGTGTGGCCAGCAGGTTGAGGGAGGGGATTCTCCCCCTCTGCTCCACTCTTGTGAGAGCCCACCTGGAGTCTTGTGTCCAATTCTGGAGTCCCCAGCATAGGAAGGACATGGAACTGTTGGAAGGGGTCCAGAGGAGGCCATGGAGATGATCAGAGGGCTGGAATATCTCTATTGTGAAGCCAGGCTGAGAGAGTTGGGCTGAGAAGAGAGGGCTCTGAGGAGATCTTAGAGTGATGTTCCAGTCCCAGAAGGGGACAACAAGAAAGCTGGGGAGGGACTTTATAGAAGGTCCTGGAGTGACAAGACAAAGGGGAATGGTTTTAAATTGGAAGGGGATAGATTGAGATTGGATTTTATGAAGAAATTCTTCCCTCTGAGGGGGGTGAGGCCCTGGCAGAGGTTGTCCAGGGCAGTGGGGGCTGCCCCCTCCCTGGAGGTGTTCAAGGCCAGGTTGGATGGACCTTGAGCAGCCTGGTCTGGTGAAGGTGTCCCTGCCCATGGCATGGGGGTGGAACTAGATGATCTTTGAGGTCCCTTCCAGCCTGAAACATTTTATGATTCTCTGATTCTATGAATAAGTTCTGCATGACTGACTTCTGGAGAAGACAATTGGTAAAATAAATAGGATATTATCTTCTAAAATACCCTGCTGATTGTTCACCATGAAGATTATTCTTTTCACTTAAATATACAAAGTGATTGTATATTCAGCTTGTGCTGGCTCTGGTAAGGACCATGGTGGGGTGGTCCCAGTGAGACTGGTTCCATCCCAAACCATCAGAGTGCGGGAATTTGTCTTCCAGAGGTTGCGGTAAATACGAATCGGAGGCAGATGTGCAGAATGACCTCGATAAAATCACACAGGAACGTGTCCAGATTGGGCTGGAATGTCTCCAGAGAAGGAGACTCCACAACCTCTCTGGGCAGCCTGTTCCAGGGCTCTGGCACCCTCACAATGAAAAAGTTCCTCCTTATATCCCCATGGAACCTCCTCTGCTCCAGATTGGACCCATTGCCCCTTGTCCTGTCCCTGGCTATCCCTGAGAAGGGCCTGGCTCCATCCTCCTGACACTCCCTCTTTGCATCTTGAAGGACATTCCTGAGGTGACCCCTCAGGCTCCTCTTCTCCCAGCTCCAGAGCCCCAGCTCCCTCAGCCTGGCCTCAGCAGGAAGGTGTCCCACTCCCTCCAGCACCTTGGTGGCCCTGTGCTGGGCTCTTCCAAGGACTTCTGGGTCCTTCTGGAACTGAGGGGCCACAACTGGACACAACATCCCAGGTGGGGTCTCCCCAGGGCACAGCAGAGGGGGACAAGGACCTCTCTTGACTTGGCCACCCCCCTTCTAATCCACCCCATGGTGCCATTGGCCTTCCTGGCCACGAGGGCACATTGCTGGCTCATGGTCACCCTGCTGTCCCCCAGGACCCCCAGATCCCTCTCCCCTCCACTGCTCTCCACCAGACCAGTCCCCAACCTCTCCTGGTCCCTGGGGTTGTCCCTCCCAGAGGCCAGACCCTGCCCTTGTCCTTATTATTGCTTCCTTGTGTCCCCATTCTCTTGAGGCACCGGTCCTGCAGCAGATGGACGCGCTCGTTGGCAGGGCATCAGGATGAGGAGTCAGTAGCTTGTTTCAGTTCAAGTGTGACACCACGACAGGGTTTGTTATAGCTCACCCTATTATCATCCTCCCAACCAGAAGCTGATTAATATGCTGATAAGATGCTGTGATTCATGAACCTTCGGTAGACTGACTCTGTGGTCCTTGCAGTTATTACTAAATAATAAATGATAATAAAATCCAAGAGCCTGAGGATGTGCAGCGGGTTAGTAAATCTACCAGGAGTTCCTCTCGCTCTGCTCTGGTGCAGGATGCTTGTTCCAGGTCCTGCTGCAGCAACCACCTGCTCAGCAGCTTCTGTCCTCAGAAGAAACCTTCTCCAGCTCCAGTGTGGCTGGTGGAAGGATGGAAGCTCCTGGTTTGCTCTTGCCAAGGAGCCCCGTTCAGGGTCTATGGACCATGGAGCAATGTTAGGCTGGGAGAGTTGGGCTGGTTCAGCCTGGAGAAGAGAAGGCTCTGGGGGGACATCAGAGCCCCTTCCAGTCCCTGAAGGTGCCTATCAGGAAGCTGGGAAGAACTGTTCCCCAGGGCATGGAGCGATGGGACGAGGGGGATGGGTTAAACTAGACAAGGGCAGATTTAGGTTGGGTGTTGGGAAGAAGTTCTTCCCTCTGAGGGTGGGAGATCACTGACCCAGGTTGCCCAGAGACGTGTTGGATGCCCCTGGATCCCTGGAGACGTTCAAGGCCAGGTTGGATGAGGCCCTGAGCAACGTGATCTAGTTGGGGGTGTCCCTGCTTCTTGCAGGGGGGTTGGACTAGATGACCTCTGGGAGTCCCTTCCAACTCTAATCATTCTGTCATCCTCAACCTCTCTGGGCAACCTGTTCCAGTGCTCCACCACTCTCACAGTGAAGAATCACACATACAATCTGTGATCTTGCTGCAAGACCTTGTATCTTCTTCCTCAAAGAAAAAAAAATGTCCTTCCTTCATTTTTAAGCATAAAATAGGCTTATTTCTGATGATCTGAGGAGAAGTCCTGGCTCAGAGCTTTATCATTTCTACATAGAAACATGTAGTGTCTCCCCAAGTCACTTGTCAACCGTTTTCACGCTGTCTCCAAGGTCTGGGTTCATTTGCTTTCCGGTTTAATTGATTTTCCTGCTTCTTGAGGTGGCAATCTCTCTCTCTGGGATTCCTGAGAGCCTCGAGGGAAACCCATGAGAGTCAGTTGTAGTTTCAAGATGTTCTGGTGGAGAATGGGTGTGGTGGGTTGGCAAATGAATATGAGAGTCCACCTGCTCGTTACTGGAGGTTTTTATTGGTGAAAAAACACCAGTTTGGTGTTTTTCTTGTGTGTCAGGTATCTTGGGTTCACAGACTCACAGAATGTCAGGAGTTGGGAGGGACCTCAAAAGATCATCCAGTCCAACCCCCTGCATGAGCAGGATCATCTAGAGGAGATCACACAGGAACGTGTCCAGATTGTTCTGTCCAGATTGTTGGAGATCCTTTGGAGAGATTCCTTAAAGGATGAAGGATTTGTGTGAGTTGGTGCTCTTAGATTTGTAACCTGCACTCACCAACTGTCCAAGGCTGAAGAATGAATCTATCTCATCAGTCTACAAGCCCAACACGAGCCAGCAGCGTGTGCTGCCAGCTCTGAAGACCAACTGTGTCCTGGTCAGCATCAAGAAAAGTGTGGTCAGCAGGTCTAGAGGGGATTCTGCCCCTCTGCTCTCTCAGGAGACCCTCCCTGCAGTGCTGTGTCCAGCTCTGGGCTCCCCAGGACTGGAAAGTCATGGAGCTGTTGGAGGGAGTCCAGAGGAGGCCACAAGAATGATCCAAGGGCTGGAGACCTCTCTGATGAAGACAGGCTGAGGGAGCTGAGCTTGTTCAGCCTGGAGAAGAGAAGGCTTCTAGGAGACCTAATTATGACCTGCCAATACCTAAGAGTGTCCTACAGGGCAGTGGGAGAGGGGCTGTTCCCCAGGGAGTGCAGGGACAGGACAAGGGACAGTGGCTTCAAGCTGGCAGAGGGCAGGGTCAGATGAGACATCAGGAAGAAATTCTTCCCTCTGAGGGTGGGGAGGCCCTGGCACAGGGTGCCCAGAGAGGCTGTGGAAGCCCCTGGATCCCTGGAGGTGTCCAAGGCCAGGTTGGATGGGCCTTTGGGCACCCTGGTCTGGTGAAGGTGTCCCTGCCCATGGCAGGGGGTTGGAGCTAGATGATCTTTGAGGTCTTTTCCATCCCAAAGCATTTGATTATTTTATCACTAATTCAAAGTCTTTGCACTGGGGTGGAGATCAGAAGTGCAGTCATCCAGCAGGTTGGTCAGCACTGGTCACTGAGGATGACTTTCCTCCAGCACCCATTGCTGTTACACAGGAGTGTGCCCATCCCTTTCAGACATGGAAAGCTCTAGCACTTCAAGTTCTCCCACCTGTGATCTGGGTCCTCACCACAGGCTCTCCACACGCTCCAGAAGAGCGAGACACATCCCTGAGCTGGACACTTTGCTGTAAAGTCCCAAATTTTTTAATTTCCAACCCCCCCAAGATGAAACCAGAACATTTGTTGGGCCATAATGATTAAGAGAGGGAATGGCAACACCCACCCTCCAGTCATCAGATTGTTGGCACAAGAGGGGTGGGACCCTCATGTGTGTTCTTACCCTGGTCTTCATCACCTGGGTCTGTGGTTGAGCTTTCAGAGACACATGTGAGGCTTGACCTGATTTACACTTGAATGTTCATTTAATTTGTTGGGATGGTGAAAGCCAGAAGTGTCCAATTCTGTAGAAGACAGAGTGATGTTCCAACAGGATTTCTGGGGTTGGTTTTTAATCCTCCTTTGCATGGTCTTTGTGGGACAAAGATAATTCCAGGCTTGATTTCAGCCTTTCTTATTAACTTCAAATTAAAATTTTGCTCTTTTATTCTCTGGAAAGTCTGTGCTTTTGATGACAGATTAGTTCTTTGGCCAAAAATCCACAAGTTCTTTCAGAACTACTGTATGTGAAGAGAATAAATCAGTCTTTTTTTCCCCCCTTTTGGCATCCCTGAGCCCATTTTGGGGGAGTGCTGAGAAGCAGAAGGCTTTGATGAAGCAGGCAGGGTTGGGGTGCTCTCCCACTTACCTCTCCTTGTGTTTGGGAGACCTACATGCACCTCTAGCCCTTCCATTGATTGGGAAATTAAATTTCTGGGTTAATGAGTTGATCCATTGCTTTCCAGGTCTGTAAAACAGGAATTTGAAACCATGTTCAGGGTGTTGAATTGATTTCAGCCTGATTAAAAATGCATGAGGTGGGTACAGGGAATATTTTTCCTCTGGCATTTCTTCATGTTTATTAATTGGTGTGTGTAGAGCAGACAGGAAAATCACACTTGACTGGGAGGAGAATGAGCTCTGACTTGTGTAGACTCTTGTTATTTTTATGGTTAAATGCATCATTTTTTGAAGGGGAAAACTACCAAACACCTTGCTGGTTTTCTAGGGGTTGGAAGCTGTTGGAGTTGTAGTGCTTGGGTTGATCAGTGGTGGTTAATTAACCTTCCTTGTAATTAATTCATGAACTTTTCCAAAGTCATTTGAAGCATAAAATGCCTGTGGAAATGAGGGACACGTTTTCTTATTTGGACACCAAGAGAGAAGGAAGCAGAGGGGGGTTGTGTGGGATTGGGACACTGGATGATCTCTTGAGGTCCCTTCCAAGTCCTGATGTTCTGTGATTCTCTGGTTCATGACCTTGGGCAGTAGTTGTAGGATGTGTTTTGGTAGTTCTCCTGCCAACAGCAGCACCAGTGAACAATGGACATGGAGATGACTCCAGTGCACTGGACATGAGCCACCAATGGGCATCTGCAGCCCAGAAGGCCAATTGCATCCTGGGCTGCATCCCCAGGAGTGTGTCCAGCAGGTCCAGAGAGGGGATTGTCCCCTCTGCTCTGCTCTGGGGACACCAAACCTGGAACACTGTGTCCAGCTCTGGAGCCCTCAGCACAAAAGGACATGGACCTGTTGGAGAGAGTCCAGAGGAGGCCACAACAATGATCTAAGGGCTGGAGCACCTCTCCTATGGAGACAGGCTGGGAGAGTTGGGCTTGTTCAGCCTGGAGAAGAGAAGGCTCTGGGGGACCTTAGAGCCCCTTCCAGTCCCTGAAGGTGCCTATCAGAAAGCTGGGAAGAACTGTTCCCCAGGGCATGGAGCGATGGGACGAGGGGATGGGTTAAACTAGACAAGGGCAGATTTAGGTTGGACATTAGGAGAAAATTCTTCCCTCTGAGGGTGGGAGATCAGTGGCCCAGGTTGCCCAGAGAGGTGTTGGAGGCCACATCCCTGGAGACATTCAAGGTCAGTGTGGATGGGGCTCTGAGCAACCTGCTCTAGTGAAGATGTCCCTGCTCACTGCAGGGGTGGCACTAGATGCCCTTCAGAGGTCCCTTCCCACCTAACAGTGATTCTGTGATTCTGTGCATTCATCTGTGATGGTCACAGGTAGCTTTGCTGAACAGGTCATGCTAGAAGACGTGTGAGGGACACACAAGTGTCTTCCAAGACAAAAGGCTCTTCTCAAGTGTTAGAAATGGAGAATCAGTAAAACTCCTTGGAAGAAAATTCCCAAGGTCTCATTGGAAGCATTTGTGGGCTCAGCTCCTTTGGAGATTGGTCCAACTGCCACCAACCTTTCAAGGTGTTTCATGAGAACTTTGGGGAACATCCTTCACCCCTTGTTTTGTAACTGTTTATACAAGGTTTTTCATGCTTTTCAGTTTCCCTGTGTTTTAAATAAACAGAACAGCCACAGATCTTCAAGGCAAACAAACCTCACCTTGTGTTTCCTTGAATGGCCCCATTGTGTGATCTCTAATCCCGTGTCCCCAGTGGAACTGGTTTATGCTCTGCCTCAGTTCTTGGCTACAATATCGATTTTGTTTCTCCCTGTAGTGGAAAAGAAATAAAAAGATTGAATGGGTAGGACTGAAGAGGGATGGAGGAAATGTGGGTAAGGCAGAGCAGGAAAAAAAATAGGTGGAAAAAAAAAGAGATGGCCTTGGAAAGTTGTTATGAGGGAGAAAATACTCCATTTAAAGAAATTTGAAGGTGAGTGGAGGATTTTCTTGTGTGTCAGTACTTCTGTGGAGTGTTGGCACATAATCTGAAGTTCTTCATTCAGGAGAAGGTGAAGTTCTTCATTGAGGAGGAAATGAGCTTTGCTTTTCAGCTTGAGCTCTACCAAAGCTTTGTCTGACTTAGTGTGTAGACAAAATAGAACCAGCACTTGTGGCTTTGGAAAAGGATTTTCAGTGTTAACACTGGAGAATGTCATTTTTTTTCCCTTTCCTTATTTCTTAGTCTCTATACTCCATAAAACAAGAGTCTCTTTTAGTGCTTTGTTAATTTATGGCATGTTTCAGAGCCATCTCCTTGGGTTTAGCTGTACTTGTATTGTTTTACACCATGTAAAACTTCTACTGTATGTTTCCTATACTTCCATATGTTTTCCTCTATGTTCCCTTTATCTTGCCACTGAACATCAAGGAACTTCTGTACAGACACTCAAAGACCACATTGGTTGTCTTCATATCATTCCTGTGGCAGTTTGGTTGTCCAGGCCTCTTGTGCTCGTTGTCAACACATGGTACACACAGAGTGTCAGGAGCTGGAAGGGACCTCAAAAGATCATCCAGTCCAACCCCCTGCCTGAGCAGGATCATCTAGAGGAGATCACACAGGAACGTGTCCAGGTTGGGCTGGAATGTCTCCAGAGAAGGAGACTCCACAACCTCTCTGGGCAGCCTGGTCCAGTGATCTGTCACCCTCACAGGGAGAAAGTTCCTCCTCACATCCACATGGAACCTCCTCTGCTCCAGCTTGGAGCCACAGCCCCTTGTCCTGTCCCTGGCCATCCCTGAGAAGAGCCTGGCTCCATCCTCCTGACACTCCCCCTTTACATCTTGAAGGACATTCCTGAGGTGACCCCTCAGGCTCCTCTTCTCCCAGCTCCAGAGCCCCAGCTCCCTCAGCCTGGCCTCAGCAGGAAGGTGTCCCACTCCCTCCAGCACCTTGGTGGCCCCAAACTGGGCTCTTCCAAGGACTTCTNGCTGTCCCCCAGGACCCCCAGGTCCCTCTCCCCTGCACTGCTCTCCACCAGGCCAGTCCCCAACCTCTCCTGGTCCCTGGGGTTGTCCCTCCCCAGACCCCAGACCCTGCCCTTGCCCTTGGTCCATCTCCTTCCATCTCTCCCTGCCCAGCTCTCCAGCCTGGGAGCCTCTGCCATGGGCACTGTGGTGACCTCGTCACCACGTGATTTTGAGGTGGGGGGTTGTTCATAAACCCCAAAGAAAATGTCTCCTGTCACCACAACCTTTCTCCTGCTCAGAATCACTCACTTGTGACTTAAAATCTCACCGAGTCCAAAACAAAATGGCTTTTCCTGCACTAAATGGCTTTTCCTCTGCATTTTCCCCATCATTTCCAGTTGAAATTCCCCTCCCCTCTTGTTTTCTCTCTGCACATACTTGCTCAGCACACACTCAATACCTCTTAAATCCCCAGGTGCTTCAATTAAATAATTGAAAATAAGCTCCACTGCTGCCTCGTGATCTGTAGAAAACCCTTAATATTTGCTGCCTCCCCTCCCCCCCC
>VXBZ01000132.1:0-10033 GCA_013399135.1 Heliornis fulica
TCTTGCTGAACTATGACAATAGTGAAATGCGGGTGGTAATTGACCAGTATTGAGGAGACATTTGTCCCTTGTTCTAAGGTGTTCTAAGGGCTGTTATCAGGATGTACATCCACTGTATCCCAAATAGTTAGATTAAGGGACACCTCTGAGCTTTCATCTGGGGGTAATGCAAACTAGGGGTAGTGGTATCTCATTTCTCCAGGATCACCTTCTTTAAATTCATGCTGACTGTTTTGGAAATTGGAAATAAAAGCTTTTATTTGAATTTTATATGTGTTCACATGACTTTTATATGGCCGATTAAAATCAAGCTATTCCTCCTGCCAACAAATGTGACAAATCTAAAATCAGGGGATTAGGATGCCTCTCTTGCATCAGATTTCACAATCAAATTGGTGAGAAGTGTATCAGATCAGCCCACTGGCTGAATGGAGAACCAGTTACCAAAAAAAAAAGAGTACATGGTATTTCCTTTAACTATGCTAAAAAAGTGGTCCATCTCACAGAGAGGTGCAGCACAGTTGCACCAGACGCCAAAGGATTTGGAGGCAGCTAAAACCAAGGACTATGAAAGCATCCTGGCCATATCCAAAAGCAGAAGCTTCAGAACTTACCATCCTCCAGAGCTTTGCTCAGACCACCATGATACAATGTAAATTTTAAGTTTTCTAATGTAATGGCTGACACAATTTTTTAGAGATCTTATATGCTCATACTTTAAAGATATAGGAGATTTTTCTTGTGGTGCAATATTCCTCTTAACTAGTATAAAATTTATTGAAAGGCCATAATAAATTTCCTTCAAAAACATACAAACATTAACATTTCTTTATCCAGCAGTCCATAGTCAGAGCCATGTTTTTCTAGTGACATGGTACAACCGTGCATATACAGTAAATAATACTTAAAATTCTTAAAATGCATTCAACAGATTGCAGTGTTGCTTTTTTTTTTTTTTTTTTTACCAGTGTTTGGTGCATAAATGAAATGGATACTAGAAAGTAGTTCTAAGAAACAAAAAAGAAAGTCCTGGAAATGAACCAGTACCAAACCTGCAACAGCAGTACAAGTTCCACACACAAAGAGCCATCTCCACTAATAGACCTGGACTTTTTCCATCAGCTTTAGTTTCATTCACAGGAATGAGTTAGGAATGAGGAAAGTTAGTATAGTCCACCAGTGGCTGCTTCCACCCAAACTAATTTAATTTCCATTTCACACTTCTATATACTTCATTTGTAACAGACCATGAACATCATCTTATGTGAGGCCCTACAATTATGTTGTGATCAGATTGTAACTGCCCAGCAAGAGAGATATCCAGAGATATATACTGGAAGTGGCAAATGGCAGTGGCCAAAGCACTAAGATCCCCAAGCTTTATGTCCATCACTTCATAGAAACATCAGAGAGCACTACTCTGTGCTTTTCCACCTCTTTGTATTCAGCTCTACCTTGACTTCCACCAAAGTCAGTACGATTTAGAAGTTAATTTCAATGGGTTCCTTCCTGAATCTTGCCTGATCATGGCTGGGATGAGATGCAGAAATGATGAAGCAAAGTCTTACCTGATAAACATGAAGAGGTGAGGAGAAGAAAAAGAGCCCTGGCCTTCTTTGCTCCAGGTCCTAGGTGTTGCCATGTGCTCCATACTGCTCTCCAGCATATACTTGATACTGCACACCTGGGCAAGCTCTGCAGCAACTATTTTTTATTATACCAAGAAACAGTATTATTTTTCAAATTGCTGGATTCACTGTGTGACAAATATGTTTATTTTCTATATTTATTCTAAATGTATTATTAAAATAAAGAAATGTTATTTCACAGATAAAATAAAGATACTAGAATAGAGAAACTTGGGATTGTATTTCAGCATGTAGATAGCTTTTAGACAGCCATTTCAAAGTTTTCTTGGTAGGAAATGAAACTTTCTAATGCATGCTTGTTATTTCAGTCAATGGAATATGTGTTCCCTAACGACTTAGATATTTTGGAGCATCCCATCCAAGAATATATTTAGGAACTTTTTACATTCACAGATTTCCTTAGGGTATTATAGTCATTGAGCTTCTATTTACCCTGTGCAGCATGTGAAGGAATTTGTGTAAAGTTTATACAAGTTGGAACGGTTTTAAAATGTACAAAAAGATTCATATTAGCAACAACTTATGAACTCTGGAGACAATGATTAAAACATATGTATGAAGTTAAGAATGGAAATGCATATGAGTCACAAGCTTTTCTGATGTTCTGAAAAACAGCAATCCTTTAGATGAGGCACCACTTGGGTGGATCAAAAAAATTCACTTTAGCTTTAATTTGGCACTGATCCAATTGACTTAAAATCTATTTTGTGTTCCTGGGATTCTGTGGTTTAACTAATTCTGCTTCTATTCCATTGTATGATAATTTAAAAAAAAAAAATACTCAAATTATTTCTGTACCACAGCAGTGCAATGCCATTGATGCTAACTCTCACACCTGAAGGGAAAATGGGACCTGTTAGGTCAGTATTTAAATGATTTTCAATGTATTATTAGATATTTTCAAACTTTTGCGTGCTTACTTGGGGAGTTTTTATGGCTCAATACAAGTATGCCCTCATAACAACTGTATTGACTCAACCTTTCAAAATAAAGTTTTCTGTCTATCTGGCATGGCATAAAAATTGTTGTTCAACACAATAGATAGTATTCTTTGTCCACATTTCCTGTGTGAAAATCATACTTTTGAAGCTGTATCCTCATTTCTTTTTGTGCATTTTCAATATGCTTTCTTTTACCAGCCAGGAAATAGAATAGTTGTCAGAAACTGCTTTATTTTGCTTTCTAAAGTAGTTGTGTACTTTCTGACTCTTATCATCTAGATAAAGCCAATTACAAGCAGTTTTATTTCTGACTTTGCTGTGTGCAGGACCATGCCCTTGACAGGCAGTGCTGTGCAAATAACTCATTGTTGCTCCACTTTGGTTTTCCCCTCATGCAGGGGTCCCTCAGGAGGGGGCTGTGTGGTTGTGGTCCTGGACAACCTTTACACACTATGGGACCAAAGAGATGGGTTGGTATCACCCATGATACCAAAACTTGGCATTACAATCCAAGTACTTGCTTTCCCATAGCCATGGTTATGATGGCATCTGCAGCAGAGCTGCAAAACCATTAGTGAAGTTCTTTACTGCAGAGCTGCTCTGACAAGACTGCACAGCAGCCAATGGTGGATTGCTGGTCAGAAATGCTTCTGGAGCAAGATGTGCCCTTGCCAAATAGTCTGCATGGTTGGATGATGCTCAGAGGACTCAGCAGTCAAACCACGTATGGAGAGAAGAATTAGAAGTATAAGGATGGACAGAGAGGTATTTTTGGACTGAACAAGTGAGAGAAGATGCAAGGAAAAGAAGCAGAGGAGCAGGACCTGATTTCAGCTGCAGCCTCAGTTAGTCAGTCTGTGAGGCTTTTCCTGAGGCTCTCTGGGTTCAACACAGGTTTTCACTGGTGCATTAACAGTGGTGGCACAACACAAGGAATCTTGCAGCCTCAAAGTGGGTGATGCAGTGAAAGCAACAACGAGCAAAATAACAATGGGAACCTAAATCCTGAGGTTTTGGGCGATGGGGGGTGGGACTGGCAGCATGGAGAGAAGTAACTCTTCAGCACTCCTTGGACAGCTTTGTGGGAGGACCTGAAGAGTGGTTAGGCTACAATCCTGCAAGTAGCTGCAACTGTAATAACTTCTGAATTAAAATGGTGGGAACACCATGGGCAGAGGTGAATACAGCTATAAGTAAAAAAAAAAATAATAGAGGGGAGACAGCAAAAGAGAACTTCAGCAGCAGGAAAAAGGACCATATTCCTTAAAAGCATAGGGTGGTGACTGCAAAAGTCATGAGCATATGATTTTCCCAGAAACAGTATAATTTTATACAGAAGCTGCTATGTAAAAACCCTTTGGAGGCCAAGCAGAGATCCGGTGTGTGCTGCAGCTCATCAGAGTCAGCCCCAAGGGAGGCTGCAGTACCAACCACAGTTACCTACTTGAACATATGTCTGAACTGCAGAAAAATGGGCTTTTTTTTACCATCAGATTCCTCTTCAGGTCAAATAACTTCATCTGAAATTACCTTTAGCAGAAAATGCAGATGCAGTTTAACACGGCATCAGCTAACCAGAACAACCTCCCCTAATCATACCAATGCTCCAGTCTGACAAACAGGAACAGGACAGAAATTCAAGGCATGGGTTTCTAGGGGATCTTCTTCCTTTATATTCATTATATAATCCTTATGTGACGTGTTTTAGTATTTTCAGCTATAAATTCTTAAGACAGATTCTATGAGAAGCCTGCATAATCAGAGGTCACATTGCCTTTCCCACTCTTCAAAGTCAGAAAAAAACAACCCAACAAACAAACCTGGAAACTGTTTCACTGTGGAGAAACAGAGACAATGAAGTAAATTACTTTTACAGCATCCTCTTAAACTGTTAAATTATTAATAAGAACAGAAATTGGAAACTAGCACCTTAAAAAAAGTCTTTCATGCATTAAAATAATAGGATGCATAATTTTCAGACCTGTGCACAGTAAAGTATGTACAGAAAAGTAATAGTTCTCTCCATTAATTTTTAAATCATTCTCCTTTCTTAGTCAAGATGCTATTTTTCAGGCTATATCCTTCATATGGAAGCTATAATATTTCCTGCTGTGCAAAATAAAGAGGTGACGAAAGAGAAATAAAATCAGTAGGGGCCAATCAAGCTCCCACAAAATTAATGGCCTTTGGCCATAACCCTTTGACTGAGACTACCCAGCCAATTCCTTATGCACCACGTGGTCCATGTGTCAAATCCATGTCTCTCGATTTTAATCACAAGAACGTCATGCAGGATATCATCACATGATTTGCACAAGTCTGGGTAAATGACATCAGTTGCTTTTCCCTCTTCCACCAATGCTGTAACACTGCCATACAAGGCCATGCAAGACCTGATACATCAGGCACAATTTGCCCTGAATGAAACAATGTGTACTGTCACTAATCACTTCCTTATTTTGCACATGCCTTGGCCTAGTTTCCAGAAGGATCTGCTCCATGATCTTGCCAGGCACAGAATGGATTAAGAGCAGCTCTGAGGAGAAGAACTGGAGTTGGTGGTGGATGAAAAGCTCAATATGAGCCAACAATGTGCAGTTACAGTCCAGAAATTTGACTGTATCCTGGATGCATCAAAAGAACTGTGGTCAGCAGGTTGAGGAAGATGGTTCTCCTCCTCTTCTCTGTTCTCAGGAGACTCCACATGAAGTACTCATCCAGATCAGGGAACCCCAGTATAAGAAAGATATTGAGCTGTTGGAGTGAATCCAGAAGAGGATCATGAAGATGAATAGAGCACTGGAGCACCTCTCCAATGAAGACAGACTGAGACTGTTGAGCATGTTCAGCATGGAGAAGAGAAGGCTCTAGGGAGACCTTAGAGCAGCCTGACAGTCCCTAATGGGAGTTACAAGAAAGCTATAGAGTGGCTGGCTACAAGAGTATGCAGTGGTAGAACAAGGGGAAATGGTTTTAAACTGAATGAGGGTAAGTTTAGATTAGACATTAGGAAGAAATTCTTCCCCGTGAGGCTGGTGAGTCCCTGGCACAAGCTGCCCAGAGAAGCTGTGGCTGCCCCCTCCCTGGCAGTATTCAAGGCCAGGTTGGATGGGGCTTTGGGCAACCTGGAGGGTGTCCCTGACCATAATAGAGGGTTGGAACTAGGAGATCTTGAAGGTTCCTTCCAACCCAAAGCAGTCTGTAATTCTGTGTGCTTAAAAACACTGCTGCTACAGCAGGCATTGAACCTGGTAGTAAAATTCTCAATGACTAGAATGAATTAGGAAATGTAATAATAAATAAGATTATAATTACAGTATTTCAACCAAACATGAAACGATCAAACTTTGCTGCTCAGATGTAAAGTACAGGCAAAAGTGATGACTCATATTTGCAACACTTCTGTAAACTGGAGTGATTATTTTTCCCCTCAATTAGCATTACTTACATAAGCAAACTTAAGGATATTTGAATAACATACACAACCCAGGCATACCTGACATAGGTAGGGTAAAAAAAACATATGTGCAAGCAACAGCAGTTGCAGAATTATACTGGTTGACACTACTGGCATTCAAGCGACTCTTTCATTTTAAATTAGAGGTACAAAATTTAGATTTGTTAACTACAAATACTTCTGATCATCCAGTGAGCATCCTACACAAGAGGAATATTTAGAGCCGTGTCCCACATATGGCTCCTTAGCAGCCTTCCCTCAGAGAGAGGGAATCTGCCCCACACTTGGAGAAACAACAGTCTGTGTAAGTTTTGCAAAGCTTGTTTGAGTATAGATCATAATTTCTTTTCTGCTTTGTTACTCCTAAAAACATTGGGAAAAGCTAATACTATTCTTCTATACATGCCAGGCAACAAGTTCTATAACTTCAGCAGAAATCTCTGGCAAGTATAGAGGGAGAGCTGAATATCTTATAGCATGCATAAATATTCTATGGATATCCAGATAATTTGTCTCCAAATGAAGGTGCTTGACAGATCAGAACAGACAAAGCTGATTAAATCATGCTTGGTTTATTGGCATTGTCTCAGCATCCCATGGATTAAAGCAGACACTAGTTTAGTAAATCTTATCTTGGTAAGAGATTTTACTTTTTCTTAACTGATAAAATTAGATTATATTTGTGAACAGGGTTTGATTAACCAGACCTGACTGTATTTGACAAAAATAATGGTATTGAAGGATGTTTTAACAAGGTTTTGGGGGCTTTCATTGTGTTTTGATAGACACTTGTCTGTGGTGAGGTTTGACTGAAGGTAATGGCAACATCACAGATTCACAAAATGTCACGAATTGGAAGAGACACTGAAAGATCATCTAGTGCACCACAAACACCCCCACCACCCTCGCCTGAGCAGGATCAACTGGATTAAATCACACAGGAATGTATCCAGACTAGTAGTGAATGTCTCCAGAGAAGGAGACTCCACAGCATCTCTGGGCAGCCTGTTCCAGTAATCTGTCACTCTCACGGTGAAAAGGTTTTTTCTTACATTCACAATGAACTTCTTTTGCTCCAGCTTGGACCCGTTTACCCTTGTCCTATCACTGGCCATCACTGAGAAGAGACTGGATCCATCCTCCTGACACTCATACTTTACATATTTATCGACATTAATGAGGTCACCCCTCAGTGTCCTCTTCTCCAAGCTGAAGAGACCCAGATCCCTCAGCCTTTCCTCATAAGGAAGATATTCCTCTCCCTTAGTCATCTTGATGGCCCTGTGCCGGACTCTTTCAAGGAGTTCTACATCCTTCTGGAACTGAGGGGCCCAAAACTGGACACAATACTCCAGGTGAGGTCTCACCAGGGCAGATGAGAGGGGAAGAAGAACCTCTCTTGACCTACTAGCCATCCCCCTTCTAATACACCCCAGGATGCCATTGGACTTCTTTGCCACAAGGGCACATTGCTGTCTCACGGTCATCCTGCTGTCTACCAGGACCCCCAGGTCCCTCTCACCTGCACTGCTCTCCAACAGGCCAGTCTCCAACCTATACTGGTACCTGGGGTTGTACCTCACCAGATGCAATACCCTACANCTTCAACCAGTTCTCAATCCACCTCACTGCTCTACCCTCCAGGCCATACTTCCTCAGTTTGCCCACCAGGATGTTGTGGGAGACAGTGTCAAATGCCTTACTGAGATCCAGAAAAAACACATCCACTGCCCCACCATCATCCGTCCACCCGGTTATATCTTCATAAAAGGCTGTTAGGTCAGTTGAACATGACCTCCCCTTGGTAAAACCCTGCTGACTGCTCCCAACAACCCTCTTATCCTTGATGTGTCTGGAGACAGCACCAAGGACAAGTCATTCAATCACCTTTCCTGGGATGGAAGTGAGGGTGACTGGTCTGTAGTTACCTTGGTCCTTCTTGCCCTTTTTGAAGACTGGAGTGACATTTGCTTTCCTCCAGTCTCAGGCTTTCCAGAGCAGGTGTTTGCTCCTAATCTGCAAAAAATCTGGACCAAGGACAACTACCAATAAAGTCAGTAGTGGATGTCAGTGTATATATTTAAATAAACTTCAGAGTTACAAACTTTATAAACACAATTAGGAAGCATAAATATCAACAAGCTTTGTTTGGGAGCAGAATACATCGTACAAGATCTCCTTAATGTCAAGCAGGAGTTGGGTGGGGTGGCACTGTCTTCTTCACAGCCCCAGTTTGTTCCTCTCAGAGTTACCCAGTGTCTGCATGGGTATTTTCATCTCTCCAGGAATGTCTGGGACAAATATATCTCAATAAGGAAGATAGGAAATTACTGAGGCAAGAAGAGACAAAGTTTTAAAGAAATTCCAGCAACATAACAATCTGGAAATAAAATGTTTGCACAAGTGCCATACCCTCTGTTTGAATTATGACTCATGGTTCATTGCCCACAGAACAAAGTTATTTAAGAAGCCTGCTCCACCAAATACTTGTATCTGAAGCCTTTCTATATAGTTTAATAGACAATGTGTGGGAGACAGATCTCATCTCCAGATTACAGACTGAATTCAACACAGGTCAAGTAGGTGACAGCATCTGAAAAAACAGACTCTAAGGTAGCATATGACATATGAAAGAGAAGATCCCAGCAATTTACAGGAGTGGTGAGGTCTGTCCTATGAAAGCTGATTGAGTTGGATAAAGGGGAGAAGTTATAGGGCTTATCATTCCTATACCCGGTCTCACCAAGTAGTAGCAAACTTAAAGCCACAACATGTCAGTGGCAAAGAGGCAGTGTTTCAGTCTGAGAGAGGCACTGGTCTAACATTCATTAATTCATCCTTATTTCCTATCCTCTCCTCAACCTCCTCTGCTCTACAGGCACAAAAGGAGCTTGCCCCTTCCATTTTTACACTGCTCTCACATATTGTAATAATAACACGCAGTGCTACACGAGCCTCTGACTAACCATGTCAAAGACTTTATGACTACCTTGGACTCCTCTGAGATTACATCTGCCCAAGATACACTGAACTGATTTAACTGGTGCAAACCTCTCCACACACACGCACCTCAAATCACGTGCTCCCCTTTATGCTAGATATAAGAGGAAATTAGGATATACTCACAAAACTGCATGAAGCAGTTTTAAGTGCTGCCTTCAAGATCCAAGCTGAAGTAGGTGCCAAACTGAAACTAGTGCCTCTAAACTCCAACCAGTTGAAACACCATGTTTGAAAGACATTATTACTAATGTTTTTGTAACATTGTGGGTGAGCAAGTATTGATGCACACACTGGCAAAATCCGAATTACTGATGTTTAGAAACTGAACATGTATGCCAAGCCCAGCTAGTAGTGTTTAAATGTATTCTTGCTGGGTGGTGAGGGACAAATTTGTGAATCCAACAGTCCTTTAGCATTGTTTTTCTCTGAGGCTGTAGCATGGTGTCTGTGTGTAACTCCTTCGACACAAATTACATCATCTTTAATTTGTTGCCCCTTCTTTACCCTGAGGGTACTGTGAGATCCCTGTGTTGTGCTTTATTGTCACTCATAAAGCTTGAGGGCTCACATTCTGCCCTGGCTCCTAGGGTGCTGCCAGTCACCTGGCTGTTCCATCTAAGACCTCTGCAGAACCTGGCCCATGGCTTCTCTGTGCCAGCAAGCTATATAACCCCTTGACATAGAGCAGCCAATTCTCTCCCATCATTAGATCAGGGAAACGTAAGGTGAATGGCTCAGTGAACTGCAGAAGGAGCCCTCGTGAGACCAGACTGCAAAGCAGAAGAAAGGAGTCATGTGGGCAGAAGTGGCTGAAGAGCAGCCTGGCGGAAAGGGACCTTGGGGTGTTGGTCGACAGCCGCCTAAACGTGAGCCAGCAGTGTGCCCAGGTGGCCAAGAGGGCCAATGGCATCCTGGCTTGTATCAGGAACGGTGTGGCCAGCAGGACCAGGGAGGTGATAATCCCCCTGTATTCTGCACTGGTG
>VXBZ01000132.1:10086-26672 GCA_013399135.1 Heliornis fulica
ACTAGAGGAAATGGCCTCAGCTGTGCCAGGGAAAATTTAGGTTGGATATTAGGAAGAACTTCTTTACTGAGAGAGTCGTCAAGCACTGGAACAGTCTACCCAGGGAGGTGGTTGAGTCCCCATCCTTGGAGGTGTTTAAAAGACGGGTAGATGCAGTGCTTGAGGGCATGGTCTAAGGGTAGACTTGGTGGCGGTAGGTTAATGGTTGGACTGGATGATCTTAAGGGTCTCTTTCACCCGTAACAATTCTGTGATTGTATGAAGTCCAGCTGCCCACTGCAAAGACTGGTAGGATTTGCAAGGAAGCCTGCTTCTGCACAAGGGAAAGACAGTAGGCCATAGCCTTTTAATAGGCCATGCTCCTTGTTCCCTGCTACAGTTGGAAATTTGAGGTACATCTGTAGACCATATTTTTCAGCTGGAGAGGCTGGGTGTAGACTGACAGTACTATGGGATAGAACTCCATTTATTATGGAAGGATACAGTCTTGTGAAGGGCCCCAGATTTATTTTGAGGAGGTGACTCTCACTGTATTCTGAGTGTTGCTGAAACAGTTGAAGCCCCAAATTAAAATGTTACCTGAGAGCAAACAGTTCTCTGATTGCTCTTTCCTGACAGGAACCAAATATATGGCAGGGCTGACTGGATATAGTGAGATGGTTCTCATGGAAACCAGGTGAAAAAATAGCATAGAAAATAGCTGAAGGGGACACTGGAGGAAACTGAATAATAGTGACAGGTAGATGCTAATTATCAATCAAAATTTAAATGAGATAAACAGCTGGTTTTTTCCACCACAGTTGCTAGGAATGAGTGAGAAGTATGAGGATCAACCAGGAAGCACAACAGCCTTTCCTACAGAGGCCAAGTCTTAGTATACCAAGGGGAGATGGCAAAACCAAAAGTGGGTGAATAGTCAGGTAAGCATGGAAGACTGGAAAAGGGAAGGCAAGCTGTCACACTGAAGAAGTCTGTGTCAGCTGTGAGTTAACCAAAGAGGTCAACTGCAGAGAACAAAGGGGACCAAAGACAAAAAGACAGAGAAGCTGGGGAGAACAGAACACAAATAACACACACCGTGGACATACAGTGAGCTGAGCAGTGCAGAAAGGTTTGATACAGCAATGACTAAAACAGATGAGGCCACTAAGGTCTTTGGAACCCCAGATGATATCTGAAACCCACCTTGCACAGTGCTTCCATTAAAGATTAGTTAGATAAAGAAGCCCCTAACCTACTTTCTTTTACATTTCCATGTCCTGAACACTTACTAGTAGTGAGAAACACATGGTAAATAGCAAGCACTGAATGAAGGGATAGTCTCAGTGAACTCCAGAGCCTCTTGAGAGATCATAGGAAAAGGTGCAAGCCAAGCATGCCCAAGGGCAAACCTTCTCAGAGACTGACCATGCAGATTCAGGAGAAGATCCATTCACCAACAAAATAATTTATTCCTGCAAGGACTTTTTGCAAAGGTCTAACCACCTCTAAGCTAGAACTTTTGCTGCCACGGCAATGTCACTTCAACAAGCCACCTCCCTAACCCGTTCAGCAATACCAGCCAGTGTCTAGGGTCAGTTGGAGCTTGCACAATATATTTGCCATGATTCTGCCTTCCCTCAGAGGAAGGAAACGAAGAGGACAGCCATGTCTGCATCTTCCTGTATGTCTATAGCAGCTGATGTGGTCTATGGGTCTGTACAGGCTTCCAGGCAGAGAAAAAAAGTCAGGACTATGGGACTCCGCAGGAGTACACCATGTATATGAGAAGAGGAGATATCTCATACTCCTCTTTATGTTGATTTATACCCAGGCAGACCTAACCAAAAAGTGTCCCCAAGTTCTAAAACATGAGTGGCATTTTCTTGGTCAATGTAATTAGATTCAGCAGCCTTAGCCCACAGGTCAGTACTGTCTACTCCACAGAATATTAAGTCAAATAACTGGAGTCAAAAAGCACCACTAGAAAAAAAGTCTTTCTTGAAATAATATATATTAATACAGTAGCATAATAAATAATAAATATTGTTAATACAACTGTAAATAATGTATCATGCTAGATTTGTGTAATAAATTATACATACATAATCATCCTTTGAAATAATATAAAATTAAGAATTGTGAAGTGAACTTAACCTATTAACACACTTCAGGAGAAGAAGCTGACAAGTCGTTTAGAGTCTGAATCACTGCAGCATGGTGATAGCTTAGCCGAGAGTAACACCAGCAGCACCACATGAGGATGCAAAGGAACAGAGAGCTGCCTGTTGCCTCACAAAGCAAATAGCAATGCACTTTTCAGTTTTATGTTCAGGGCTAAAGGTCAGTGTATCTACTGGGTGTGCCATGTTTTTTTGTTTGAAAATGTTAATTTATTGCTGACTCAAGGCCTTGAGCAAGTTGTTTTCCAACAACTAAGATGAAATAAAGCAACACAGCCAGCCAGCAGATTTAAGAGAATATAGAGATCATTCCTGTGGTAGAGCAACACAAAAACACTCCAGACTGCAGCAGAGACTCATGTTTTGGCTCCATTCCCAGAGTCCTCATAACAATTTTTATCTCCAAGCACCTTACAAACTCAAGCCAATTAATATGCATACAGTACTGCTGGGGTCAGCCTGTTTTATTGAATTTGGTTTCCAGAAGGAGAAACTGGTACACAGATTTTTGGGGCAGACTGTTAAAGATTTTCACTCTGCTTTACCATGTGTTGGTACAGGTTAGTTAGTGATGCTATCATAACTGGAGCCAGGCTTTCCAACAATCAGCATCAACACTCTTTGTACTATCCCGCACATTGTGCCTTACATTTCAGGTATAAATGACAGAGGGCTAATGAGAATAGTCTCTGAATGATTCACTCAAAACCACAGCAATACACTGGTTAGTAGAAGAAAACTATATATGCAGCTGAAAGCAACCATGAGTAGCTTTCAAAATGGACCAATGATTTTCCAAAGGCATTTGGGTGCCAGAAATACAGGTGTGTACCTGGTGGCATTTTCAAAAACATGTAAACTATGGAAGTGGGTAATACCCATCCCTCAGGCACAACTCTTAATTGTGGAAAGTACCTGTGAAAAAATCAGCAGCTAACCTTCTGAAAATACCATTGGTCATCAAAAGCCAGGTCTAAAACATGTGCTACTCTCTTCAAAAAGCAGTGAAGTCTATGACTTCCAGCTCCCCTAAGCAACAAAGGGAATGGAAATCTCCAGTGTTGCTTCAGGATGCTTGCTTTGCAGCCACAGAAAGAGGCCATGTCCTTTACAAATCGTGCAAGCAGTAATAAGGTGACTTCAGAACTGTTACTCCCTAAATCCCATAACAACAGAACCAGAGAGCAATAGGTGGAGATCAGTTTAAAGCAGATGAAAGAAAATATTTCTCTACACAGTTGGCTGTGGGATTTGTTGCTACAAGAGGTAATAGATGTGGATGGTGCCAGTGGGCCCCACCTGGGGTTGGGCTAACTAATGAACAATGGATCCTTAAAGAAGTGCTGTAAGAGCTGTGGAAGGATGTACCCTCCATCATCCCCACCACTACAGCTCTGGGGCAGGGTGTAGAAATGTGCACGCAGGTACAGGTGTTGGCCAGGTGGGTCATAGCCAAGCTCATCAGCTCATCTATGTTTGCACTACAAAAGGCGGAATATGAGGAGGGATGAATTTTCTCTTGGACCCAGCAGAACAGGTGTCTGTGTGTCCTCATGCAAGGGAGGTCAGACAAGGAAGCACCAGAAGCAGGCAAGGAAGCACTTGCAAGAAGGAAGCAGCTGCAGCTGTGGCTGGATACATGTGATATAGTCCCTCAGTCAGGTGGGCTCACAGCATTTGATGCTGAAATCCAGATCAGGAATGTATCAGTACTGGAAAGAACTTAGAAAGCAAGTGTTGCCAAATGGGAAGGGAGGCAATCCCTGCCAAGGGTGTGGTGAGCTCTTGGGCCAACACCAGCTGCTGGAGCACCTCAGCATCCCAACGTCTTCTGGGTAAGTCCTCACCACAAAGAACATTCTCTGCTCCCAGCCCAAATTCCCGTGACTGAGCAGAAAGAGCAGCACTGCTTTGCCCCAGTCAAGAATGCATTTCACCTTACTCATGAGGAGCTTGGCTAATCCAGACACAATCAAGGATCTTTCTGAAAGAAGCCAGGATCTAACTCCACCCACAGAAGACTCATCTCTGACTTTTGTGAGCTGAAAAGCTTTTAATTGGCTAGAATGGAGACAGCTGTGGTTGGCTCTGATCACCCTTGGCTGTCTGATGTCAATCAGCGAGTTACCAATTGAAGAGCATTACTCAGATTGCTTTGTTTGCCTATGGGCCACACTCAGTCAAAACCACTGTGTCAACGATGTACCATCTGAAGAACCTGTGATCTGCAGATTGCTTTCTTTGAAGCTCTCCTTAGGTGTGATTCAGGCAGCCATACCTGCAGGGTAATAAAATAGCGGTCTTCCCTATGTAACTCTTCAAAGTAGCATTTGAGATTACCAATTCTCTCACTGCTGGATTTTGTAATTCCTGCTCAGTCACCATTTCATTAGCTTCAGAACACAGAAACAAAACCAAATAATTTCTCCTCTTCTAGTGCCTGAAGCAGCACAGCATCTTGGAAGGCCTCAGAAAGCATGAGAAGGCTCAGTGTGAACACCCCTACTACTCTTTCAGCAGGCATCCTCTTGCTCACCAAATATCCTGACAGTCAGGACATAAATTGTCTCCCCGGGAGGCTTGCTTAGAAAAGCCCAACAGGCAGTGGCTGAGCTGGTGGTGAGTTGAAGGACTAAGTGTCATAGTGTGACACTCACAGATATGAAGGCTGGCACGGCAGCTAGGACGTTGCTCAGAGACAGGACTCACAGCAACAGGCAAAGAGCCCTAAAGAAGGATGTGCCACTGGAGGCCAGGAGTGCTTCTGCAGTTGGGGAAGAAGCAACAGCGACAGAAGACCCTTCAAGTTACAAATTTATCCAACATTCTCCCTGAGACCAGTGAAAGAGGCATGGAGTTTTGCAGAGAGATGACCAAAGCATTGAAGTTTGTAAACTGAGTAGTCAAATCTTAAGAAATTTGACCCAGACATACCTGAGTCAGCTTTGCTGTTTGGTAAGCATTTCCCAAGGGAAACAGTCAGTAAGCTGCTGATTGCTGGCAGCTCCAGCTTCTCTTTATATCAGATACCATGCACCATGAAAGAGATCAGATGGGAATTTGTACGGTTGTCATGAGTAAACACACACTACATCTGGCTTTCTTCCACCTCCCGGATGCCCAAGAACATGATCACTGACACTGTCCTCATGAAAAGCAGGGGGCAAAGCCCCTGGGCTGCCAATAGGGTTTATTGCAGCCAAATACCAAGGACACAGGCATGCTGTAGCTGTCATGTCTCGACAGGTATAACGGTGACTTCCCCAGGGGTTAGCACACGGGCAGGCAAGGCCCAGCACTCCTGCTCTTCAGGCTTTCCGATTGCAGTGATACATTAACTCAGCTGCCTGAGGTAAGCCTTAGCCTCCTGGGCTTGGTGAGAGCTTTGTCACTGAATGAGTCGGGCCGAGACGTCACCCAGTGAAATCAGAAATTTTTCAAGCTGAATCAATCCTCTGTTTTTTCTGAGCTGACAATTTCTGAGTGTATTTTTAGAAGGAATCATGTTTTTTAGGGAGCAAGAAAACAAGGAAAAAAATACTTCAATGCTTGTTTCATTCAGGGCTCTGTGAAAACTTATAATTGAGAACACCATAGTAAATAATTCAGTTGTGAAACACCTTGGGAGATATATTAAAATCCAGTTCTAATTTTTGCTTTCAGTGATGATTGATCTTTCTGGGTCTTTTAGCTCAATTCCACTGAGTTCATAAAAACTTGGGAGCATTATGATATTGTCCTTGCATTGCAGTTTTGCTCCTTTGTTAATTTTGGACCAGGTCCTACAGTGTAGCAAAATTACTGAACTTGGTTTTGCTTAGGTCTCTAATTCCTGTAGCTCTTCTATAACCATGTGGCAGGGCATCCTATAGGCACAATAAATAAATAATACAACACTGAGAGCTGTAAGAAATCACAAAATACATTATTAAAAAATTAAGAAATAAATATCACCCTCTTACTTAAATAGAGATTGATTTTATAATGTGGAATGCTGAGCAGAGTTGCTGGAAAATATATGTGGGCCTGGGGACATGGAGATTACACTGTAATGGGTGATTTGCTCCCCTGATTAGAAAAATAAAAAAAAAAAACAGTGAATGAATGTATTTGTCAAATGGAAACCGAATTCCTCTGTTAGTTCACACACGAGCTGGCAATGAAAACTTACTATTTACATCTTAAACTGTGCAGTGGGTCACAAAAGAAGGTTTCAGAAACAAGGAGCAGACAATGCCCTCCCTGGGCTGCTGAGACACCTCTCAGCAGTGCTCCTCAAACTTTGGGTGAAGGTCCCCAGTCAGGATGCTGATGCTCTGTGGACCTGTTGCGTATCCCTGGCCCCACTGTTTTGGTGCCTCCCAAAAATAAGGTTCACTGGCTCCTACTTGTGCCCACAGCGATCAAACCTCTTCCCAGGTTGCAGCAAGGTGCTGGGAACAAAGCACTGCTGAACCGCCAACAGGTTTTCCTTGTTTCTCAGTGGAAGGAGGTAACCATTCTCAGTGACTCATTAAAAGGCTTGCAGCTTGAGTCAAACCTGAATTTCATTAAGGGTTCATTTTTTTTTCCTTGTCTCAAGGGCCTTTTTATCCTTCCCCATGACCAGAAGGAGAGGAGGCATCAGAGAGCTGGTGATTCAGGTCTCTGCAACATAAGGACCCGACCCGTGACAGAGCCTCATTCTGCTCAACATTGCTCTGCTTGCTGTGCACATGCTTTTCTTACAGTACAGCATCACTTGTGTTCACTTCCAAGGCCGTGTAACATTGTTTTGAGTACAGCTGCTTTCCATAGCTGAACTTCAAAAGTTACGCTAAATCTTACAGGTTTGGGTTTTTTGTCAGCAGACCTGTTTTTGACACTATTTTAACTGCCTGTTATCTCTGATTCCTTCTAGTCTGAAAACCTCCAATGGCAATTTCCACCCTCCCTGGGTAAACTGCCTCACATTGCACTCTTCACCTAGCAAAGAATTTTTCTAATATGCGCTCTGACCTCCCCAAAGTGCAGTTTTGAAGGCATTGATCCTTTATGTATAATCTTCCACTGCTGGGAAGAAGACGTCATCTTTTTAAATCCCTTTTAAGTAGTTGTAGGTGCTCATGAGATCACACTTTTGTCCCCTTTCCAGCTCACCAAGCCTCTCCTTTGGTGGCAATAGCCATCCTGGTAGTCTTCCCCTATACCAAATCCTTCCTGACCTGGGCTCTATCCTGGGTGAGCCCACACCTTCCCTCAGTAGAGGGGAATAAAAGCATCCCTTGAACAAAAGTATTGCTCTATCTAATGCAGTCCAGGATGCAGCTGGCCTTGTTGGTAGCAAGTGTGCCTGGCTCAGCCTGCAGCCTACTGCAGTTTTCTGGGCTCTCCGCAGCAGAGTGGTGACTCAGCCTGTCACCCTATTGTTGTTCCATGTTTTGGATTGTCCTGCCTGGTGTTCTAACCCTGCACTTACTATTAACCTTCACAGGGCAGCTACTGGCTTGTCCCTCTAGTCTTCTGGGTTGATACCCTTGGCTGTCTAAACCTTAAGGTGCTTCTGAACTAAGTGCCACTGTTCCCTGGGCAGGTCACTCTTCCTTGTTTGAGGTCATCTGCAAATTTCCTGGGGTGGGGAGGTGCTTCCTGGGTTGTCATCTAGATTATCAATGAACATAATGAACAGTATCATCCCAGTAACATGGAAACTAGACCATTCTTATGTTTGGCCTTGAAGAAGCCACCTTTCACCTCATCACCCACTTCAGCAGCACATCCTCACCATCCCCAGCAAAGCCCAGTTTCAACAAACACAGCCTTCTATTTCCTTGGTTCCCTCTTCTCTTACCCAGCTCCCACCATTTGCATCCAGCTGTACTGAGTTTTCTGCTGAGACTGTCATGAAGAGGATGAAGTGCAATGTAGTGAGAATGATATCCTGTAAGAGACTCAAGAGGATCTTGAGTCTTGAGAAAAAGATAACACTATCTGACCCTAGACAGCAAGCGTTACTGAGGTGCTTTGCCAGTCCATTCAAAAGACAGAAATTACCTCAGTAAATAAAGCTACCAGTGGCTTGTACCTCTGTTAGGTCTTCTATGTCAAAATTTCAAAGTCTTCAGTCCACAAGCAGTGCCAACTAGCAGTGCACATACACTGAAATGGGGACAGTGATGTGGAGTGCCACTTAGCCAATCCAGTAGACCTGCTATCACTCTGAAATACAATTATGAGCTGGAAAAAACTGACAAACACCTTAAAGCAGAGCTGCCTGTAGGCTATTTCTGTTCTGCAGTTTGCTCAGACAGGCCTGAGCTAGCTTTAGAATAGCCAGCTTGGCTGTTGCATACATTGCAGTTGTGGGTGGATGCAGTTCAATGCAGATTAATCCCACAGATATTCCCTCACCTCCTGCATGGGTCTCACTAGCCACATCAAGTTCTCCACTGCTTCAACTGCACCATCCATCGGCAGTGCCTTGAGGAAAGCAGGCTGGTGGCTCCATGGCTGCACAGCGTGGAGACATCTGCTGCTTCTAAAGAGGAAGGATATGGTGTCCCCACAATGCAGTTCAGCTTCCATTCTTGCCTGGGAGTGTGCTCTGTGGAGGTGGCCATGAGGCAGCAGGTTGAGCTGTGGATATAAACAGCTGCTGCTATTGAGCGCACCAGACTTGCTGACAATGTGGTTGCCCATTCTCTCTGTTTCACGGTTACTTTTGTACCCCTTCATGTAAACATCGCTACTGTGAAGCTACAGACCTTCCTGGTGCAACAGATACTTTTAACATTGCTTGTGCATACTGGTTTTTCAATTACTTACATAGGAAGCGGAAGGATTAAAGTGACCACTTTATTTAGTGCTACATAAATGCTCTACATCAGGGACAGCATCCTTATACATTCATATAGCTGCCCTTTAACCACCCACAGGCACAGATTTTCCATACTTGCCAGAATAGTAAAACATAGTAGTCTTTTTGCTTCTCTGAAGTTTGGGTCCTGCATCCCAGTTTGTAGTCCGAAAACAGACCTGATTTCATGCATGCCTTTTCTCCACCATCTCTGCTGCAGTTCCCAGATGCCAGGGCAGCTGTCTTGAAGCTTCTTACCTGCTTCTTGCATGTCAGTCCCTGGAGTCCTGTCCTTCAGCCTTAGGGTATGTGCAATGCACAAGACTATGCAGTGGTCTCCCATGGCAAGCACAGCACCCAGATCTTTTCTGCCTTTAGCACACTCAATCTGCCTTTTATAGGCTCACCTCCCTGACTCACCCCCTGAATTTACTCTCCCAAGTACTGGAGCAGGTCTGATGCCAGTAATGAAGCTGGCTGATACCCTGGTGTAAGTGCCAGAACAGATCTTTCCAGCCTAGGTGAGAGATGGCAGCAGCAGCAGCAGCAAGGACACTGTAGGATGCCACTATGCTTGGGGGCAGCTCGAAGCTCTCCTTTGTGATTGCTGGCTAAGGGAGGGAGCCTGGACAAGCACAAAGCAGAGACACCGGTGAAAGGTGACAGCAGATCCCATCCTTTGTTCTCTGTCCTGCAAGATGGCTAAATGACAACTCTTAATTACATTTCATCATTTTCCCTTTTAATGTTAACATCAGTGTTCATTAAAGAAAGACAGTGCCACTTGATTTATCTGCAGTGAGATGGGCAGTCATTCTGGAGGTAAATAAGTACCATAATTTTCATTTTTTTTGGATTATCATTCATTGCTATGCTGTATTTATTTGGCCCTCTGCCTCTTAAAAATACACTTTTAGAACAAAACAAAATTTAGTTTAGCAGATTACTTTTGAGTCCCCTTTTTTTTTTTTTTGGAGAAGTCACACATACAGTCACCTTTCTAGACTTCTCTGCTGGTGGATGACGCAAAAATACACTTAGAAATTTGATCCAGTGATTAAAAGCAAGGCATGAATTATACTAACAACTATCAAAGAGAGAAAATTTGTTCTCTCTTAGCTACACTGGTACTGTAAATGAAGCATCACTGGTGATTATAAACAAATTGTGATGAGCCAAATCACCTCAGAAAAATGAGAGAACTTTGTAAACATGCAGACAAGCACAGATCTGCACCTCAGGTATAAAGGACCTGAGACCTTGCTTCACAGTTTAATCTGCAGTCACTGGGAGCATGAGCAGGGGATCCTGCTCCCAGGACCACTGTGTGAGCAGCACCAGTATTTATTTTCATACATCACTCATGATTTTCTATAAGCTTCCAAGAGCCTTCTAAAATGTGATACTGCATGGCACCAGTTAATGTTCCCTATTGATTCTGAGTACAACGGTGAGGAGGAACTTCTTACATTAGAAGGTATGAGACCTCATTTCTGAAATTTTGACCCATGTTCACACCTGACAGCCCTTATGTCAGTTCTGACATTCTCTGTCAAAGAGGGAGTAACTGAAAAACAAATTACAAATTTTGCTCTGGGTGATTCCAAAATTAAATTTCTTAATGGCCTGTGGTAGAGCAGGTTGAATTTTTTCCCTAACCTCAGAACACTAGATGGGAGAGGCCAATATAGACATTATGGGCAGCCCGATGACATCACTGACAGCCACATCATCGTATCCATTTCATTAACTCACATACAGAGAGCAAAAGAGCTTCATTGATTGGGAAAATTTACCGGAGGGTGGTGAATGAAGAGATAATGAGGCCAAAATCATAATTCATGAACAAGTAACATTATTAAAAATTGGCTAGATCTTCTCTTCTCTTGGCTGATGACATGCAAACTGAGTATATGTCATATGCACACTGCTTCTCACAGCTTAAAAATGTCCTTAAGCCTAAAGAAGTAAAGATTTGTTTCTGAAGCATGAAGACTGGGGATTTAACCCTGCTGTCATTGGTACTTCCATGTGTAGAGTGGAAAAGAAACAATACAGCCTTTATGGCCATGGTCTTGTCATACAATACATGAGTCTGATGGGTCCAGCAGGAATATGTACCAATCTCCCAGTTGTTTACACATCAGCTCTGTAAAAGGGTAGTTCAGAGATACTAAAAAAGTACTGGTCTAGAAAAGTTTCTTTGAGAGTCATGAAATCAATACCTACTTGAAACAAGGATGTAAGATAGCCAGTCTGTGCAACCCAGTCATCCTGGTAGAGCAGATCAAGTCAAAGTCTTGTGGGACATCTAGATTGCACTCTGATGTGGTCCATAGTGCACCTCAACATGCAATGAGCAGGACCTTCATGTACTTCCCACTTGTGGCTGAAGGCAGAGCAAGGGTTTGGTGCGTTGCCGAGCCTGCATGTGGTATGGCCACTTGTACTTCAGCTGATGGACTACACTCCAAGGAATTTATCCTTTATTCACAGTCTGGCAGTGCTGCGTGAGTTTATTTCCTTTTTACCACTACTTTATTACTTCATTCTCATTATTTGGCCTTTATGCCTACCATCTATTTTGTAACAGAAATGTCCTTTACCTTTCAATACATGGGGTGTTGGATAATTAGGAAAGGTTGTTCCTGTGGTCCAAATGGTTCCATCGAATGTCAGCTGAGAGCAGGAGTGGATTCTATCAGTGGGTTGCAGGGTGATTTGCTGTCTCCTAGAGAACTGAGACAATGAAGTCTCCCATTTTGGTGAAAATGCATAGAAAAAGTTTAAGAAAATCCTACCAAAATTGAGTTGTCTTCTTTTAACCCACTGAAATGAAACAAGTACTTTGGAAAAAAAAAAAGAACCAAGTCTGGGAGGAGAGATGTTTTAATTTTTGCAGGTTCTCAGAACAGGAAGTATTTGTCACTGTGAATAAGCTGTGAAAAGTATTTGTAACATGTTGAATTACAATTGGTTTTCTGCAGCACAGCTGAATGATACAGGTGGCCAGCTCTCTGAAAACTGATCATTACAACACTAGCAGAGTGGGAGACCTGGGAGGGAAACTGTAAGCCAGTTTCAATCTCTCTTGAATCTTCATGCCATCTTTAAAAGCTAAGATATCTGGTCCATTTTAAGTGGCTGAACATTAAGGATTTTCTTCAAAACAGCAGGAATAATTTGGTTTGTACAGTCAGCCTGATTGGCCTACTTTGTGATGATAAGAACACTATTACCCTTGCCATAACATAGTTGTCACCATCTGATCATGATTATAAGTGCACAGTTACACACACACACATACAAACACCACTTCCACTGTTGAGGGTGAGAGGAGTTTCCTGTCTTCCAAAATCTTAGAATGAGACACCAGCAACAGTTTTAACTGCTTTCCCTTCATGAAATAACAGCTGTTCAGGGTGGATTCATAAATTATGACAGACACAGGTCCCTTTGGAATTCTTTCTTGTACTTGTTACGATTCTAGGATCTCCCTCCCAGCTCCATCAGGCACAATGACAGTAGCTTTATTCTCCACATTGCCCTTCTCCTCACCAAGGCGGTGTTTCCCTTGCACTATTGTCAAGTACAATTGGCAGAGGAAATAGAGATCCATGCCTCATCATCCCAGCTGAGGGCTGTAGCTGCAGAGCAGGCTGAGAAGCCACCCAGCTATTGTCATTCCCATGTCTTGTGTCTGGGAACACATGTGCACATGGGATCCTTCTGTTAGGTCAGCTCTGAAATCAGGCAGGGATTCCTCATCATCTACAATGGTATCACCATCACCATTGCAAGCTGGCCCAGGGTTCAAAAGCAGAGCATGTGTGCATATATCAGGGTGACAGTGATCATGGGTTAAGTAGTAAGAGAGTTTTCATTAGTGGCTTGTCCTGTTTTTGCCTGAGATAGGGTTAATTTTCTTTCTAGTAGCTCTACAGCTGGTGCTCTGCCATGCCAAGTGGCTCCCACGGTCTGCAGCAGCAGCGCCCCTGAGCAGTGCTGCACTTACTGCATAGACACCCCTGTATCTGCAGGGACAAACCAGAGCTCTCTGTCATGGTCCTGCACTGTGTGACTGAGCTGCACCTTGTGCCATTCTGTGTTAAAACAGAGGTGGGTGTTTGCTGCGAAATACGGTGAAGGCTGTTGCCTGTAGCTACCCTGAGGGGGGAGGGTTGCTGTGAGAGTGGAAGGTGCTGGTGATGACAGCTGTTTCTTCCACTAGAAAGCTAGGAAAATAGTTGCTGAACCCATGGACAAAGTGATCAGTTCCCCTGGGCTATCCTTCTTTCAGTATAAAGTTATGAGGCAGCCAATCCCAGGTGAAAAGGAGCTGTGGACATACTATTCCAGTCTGCCTCAAACCACAGTGAAATTCTCCCTCAAACTGGAGTAGCTGATGGTACCAGCAGAATGCACAAGGTCAGCCTGACCCTTGTTTCCATCCCATGGTCTCCTGCTCAGGTTCAGTGTTTTCCTTAGTGGCATTCACTATTGTGGACTTGCTTTCCTCTTCATACATGTTTTACCTTGTTCCAGATTTCATGGGAATGCCAAGAATTAGGATTACAAAACATTGGACCAGATTAATAATTCTTTAACACCCATTAATCCACTCTCAAAGTACTATACTATATTGATGTTTCCAGATCAGTATCTTTCTAGTATCTCTATGGCAGTTTTTGTTGCATACTTGTTTTTTTACAGAAATTAAATATGTTATGTAAATAAGACTATTCCTCACAGTTATAAATTTGCTACCAGAATTAATTCATCTTGCACCATCCTCTGTCCTCATTACATTTTTATTATAAGAATTAATACATTTTGCCATTTTCTATTCTGGTTACAATCATGAAGAAGTTTTGAGAATGAATACATTTTGTACCACTTTGTCCTTGTTATAATTTTAAGATGTTCTCAAGAATGGATTAATTCAATGCCACTTTTCACTCTTTATCCCGAGAAGGAAAATTAAAATAGTTTCAAAACTCTAACAGGCACTATTGTCTAGCTATTTTGTTATCAGTCTGGAGATTTTATCAAGGAGAAAAATAACAATAAAATATATAATTCTGCTTAAGAGAGAATGCAAAAGGCATGAATAAAATGGTGTAGATGACCCAGGCCTTGTGACTGTCTTAAGGTCAAAATCTCAAGTACTATTCAGATGCTTTAATTATAAAGATACAATTTTCATTAATTCAATATTTTCCAAGTAGAGTGAAATGATGGTTTAAAAATGAGCAGTATGAATATTTAGAGTTCTGCCATTCATCTTCCCCAGAAATGTTTGTCATCTGTTCTTTACAAAAACCTGAAATAAAAATAAAACAAAAGAAATATAATATATTCAAGGAACAGTAGATTGTATTAGTAATCGATGTGTACTTTAATATAAATTACCATGAGGATAAACTCTGTTCAGTTGTTCTACAATTTGATCATATTCCTGTTAAATTAAATAATACTACTATAGATTTTTATGGGTATGGGATCAAACCTATGCTCATCATATGGCTAGCCAGTTCAAATAAACTCAGAGGATTTTCCTGCACTGGTCAAAGGATCTCGATGATGCACTGATGGTGGCTCCTTCCTTGAGTACCTGAGTACTTGTAGGGTAGAACTGCCTCAGGTCCTAATGGAGATTTGTTGGTTTTTGGAACCACTGAAGTTCAACAGGAGACCAGAACATGAAGGCTTCCAAATGTCACTCTGGTTAATCTGATTTGTTAGTAGATTTCAGAGAAAACTCACATTATCTTTGTTAAAAACTAGAGTGAGTGTATTGCACCTCTAATATCCTCTCCTTTTTTAGTAATACAATAAGTAACTCCATCTTCTCAATGCTATATGAGATATAAAATTAAGAAAAATTCCTTAACATTTAGATGAAGAGGCTGAAAATACTGTAAAGCGGGGCTAGAAATTCCTTTCTTAATAACCAGAAATAATTAAGCTCATGTTTATTCCAGGTCCACAACTGTAAAATTACTAATTTCCTCCTCCATACATAACAAGGAGATAAAGATTAATTACATTATATTGTTCATCAGCAACTGCTATGTTAGTTCTGCATATCTGATGGGCCTCTTTGGTCTGCGTAGCTATTCTTTATATCCCACCCATAATTCTTTTGAACTGGATCTATACTCTCACAGCATGTATCTATCTGAAGTATATGTTACTGCATGCTGCAAAACAACCTTCATATCTGTCTTTTCTTGCCACATGTTGTCTGCTACAAGAGCCAGTTAGTTTCTACATTACCTATGAGAGAAGATGCATCTGAAGAAAAGTCTGGTTACTCCAAAGATGAAACTGGACAAGAAATCCTAGCTTTGGTGCTTTTGGCTTTGCAAATGAGCTCTGTCTCCTCAGAACTCCAAGTCGTATGGATGGCCTCAAGAACAAGGGAATTATTTTTTGCTGCCTGTGAACTGCTTCTTTTGATCTGTTGTATTAAATATGTCTGCGATCCTGACTCCGAGTAGATATATACGGTCAGTATGTTTTTAGCAGCCTATTATTGAACTAAAAATGAACTTATCTTCACATACTTCTCCAGGCATCCCCTTTGTACCAAGAGTGGGACTTTTGTTTAGACATACTGGAGAATCATCTCCCGTGGCCAGGGCTGCAGCTTTGTCTCCTCTGTGGCCTTTGCCTGGCCTGTTGTTCCATAAGCTCTGAGCACACTTGTAAACGTCATGAAGAAAATGTGTCTCTGCATGTAGATAGCATCAAATTCTTTATTTTCAACCTTTCAAACTATTAACAGTTACAGAGTTTCTAATGAGCAGCATTTGCCATTTTAAATTGTTACAGCCTAAAATTGCACTGGTTTCCTGCTACACAATTTGAAAAATTTATAGGCCCAGATTTTCAGTGGCTCTGATGGCCCTTACTGTGCCTGGGCATCCCGTCCTTCACCCAGTCCCTTTCTCAGGAAGGAGCACAATGCCTATGGCTGGCACAGCACACCCAGGAGCAGCTCCTGCACCCTAAAAGACACCCAGAGCAGCCAAGAGATGTCCAATGAAACCCTTTAATCACCAGGATTCAACACATTGCCTGTGCTGGACCAAGAGTTAAGTAAGTGTCTGCCAAAGGCTTTACTGGAACAGGACTTTGTCATTGCCAATGGATGGGAAAATGTTTATAATGAGTAAATATGCTCTATTTGTTTTTGCATACTTGCTTACTTTGATGAAAATCTTTTTTTTTTTCTTATTCTTCTATAGACATTCACAGAAGACATTTTGGGTCAGCATGTAATTTATAATGAAGGGATGTGGAATAAAAATATGATGGATGCTATTGGAAGAGAACCTGTTTGATCTTTGAGCATAAATAACACCCCAACTTGATACTGCAAGGTCTTGACTCTTGCACAAACTGCTACACCCAGGAACTCTATCTTCTGAACCTATATGTGAGCATGGGGAATTTGTTATGAACTGCAACACCCTCACCACTTGTTCTTGCTGATTTTGCTTTTTTGTAAAAGACAAATTGTGTTCTGTTTGGCTGATTTCTAGTTTTGGATTGTTTTTAAATAAATTCTTACTATTAAAAAT
>VXBZ01000139.1:0-12692 GCA_013399135.1 Heliornis fulica
CTCTTGCTGAACTAGGACACTATCTAAGTACTTAGTAACTGCCTAAGTACTATGTATACATCTGTGTTTTTATTTAATATTATCCTCCATGAGACATGTAGAATGTATTCTATATTTTGTAAGTAGAATTATAGACTTGTAGACTCAGTCATAGAAAGGTTTTGGTTGGAAGGGACTTCAGACATCATTTCATACCAACCCTCCTGTCATGGACAAGCACACCCTCCAATAAACTATGTAGCCCAAAACCCAATCCAAACTTGCCTGGAATACTCTCAAGGAAGGAGCATCTGGGCAACTGTCCTGGGTTCAGCTAAGATGGAGTTAATTGTCTTTCTATCAACTGTGTATCACTGTGTTTGGGAGTTAGGATGAGAGCAGTGCTGATAATACACTGATGTTTTGGGTTTTTTTTGCCAAGCAGTCAAGGACTTCTCAGTTGTTCATATTGCCCCACTAACAAGAATGCAGGGGACACCCAGGAAGCTAGGAGGGGGCACAGCCAGGACAGGTGACCCAAACTGGCCAAAGAGAGCATTCCACGCAAATCACATCACTCTCAGGATAAAGGGTGGCTGCTGGAGGAGGAGCACACAGCTCCAGGATGTGTGGTTTGGGGACAGTCCAGTTTCGGGACAGCTCTGACATGTTCAGTCTTAGTTGTGTAGCTCGGTGAGGAATTGCAGTGTGTATCGCCAGTTTTGTGTATTTTGTTTTAAGTTCCGATGTTGTTATTTCTCCCTCCCTTTGCTATCACAGTAAACAGTCCTTATCCCAACCCACAAGGTTTGCCTTTGGGGTTTTTCTTTCCCTTCTGCCTACTCCAGAGCTTTGTGGTATTCAGCTGCTGACTGGGGCAAAACCACAACAGTAACCTGTTCCCATGACTCAGCATCCTCACAGTAATATATTTTTTTCTTATATATAATTAAAATCTATCTTCTTTGAATTTAAAGTCATTACCCCTTGTCCCAATACCACATGTCCCTTTAAACAGTCCCTCCCCAGATTTCCTGTGGGCTCCTTCAGGCTGCAATAAGGTCTCCCTGGTGCCTTTTCCAGGTTCAGCAACCCCAAGTTTCTCAGACTGTCTTTAGAGGAATAGACAGATTAATAAAACTTATTGATGACAATAGATTTTGAAACAGATCAAGAATTTATCTTTGACATCAAATCTTTAACACCTGATGAAAATGCAGAAGTCAGAATATAGTTATTCAGATATGCTATTGAGATATGAGAGCAATAACAACATATTTCAATCACAGAATCACAGAACATTAGGTGTTGGAAGAGACCTCAAAGATCATCTAGTCCACCCCCCCTGCCTGAGCAGGATCACCTAGATTAAACCACACAGGAACGTGTCCAGGCTGGTTTTGAATGCCCTCAGAGAAGTAGACTCCACAACCTGTCTGGGCAGCCTGTTCCAGTGCCCCTGTATTCCTGTTAGGGTTTGAATAATGACACCTTATTCAAGTTAATGAACTCTAACCCCCCACCCCAAGTCACAGTGCATGTGAGGGTATGACCCTTTCACTTTGATTTTTTGTAGTGATTTATTAAAATACAGAACATTTTCATCCCTTTCTCTGTTTATTGTGTTCATTCACTTTTCTATAATACAGCTTTTGTGGACCGTTATGGTTCCTAGAATTCCTTAATGGTAAACAAATTCTTTCAATTCTTTCACTTTCTGTCCTGTTTTACCTATGGTTTTATTGCAGGATCCTAAATGCTGTGATTACTCTTTGCCTGTGGACGTATAATCTGACTTCTGTTTTGAATCCTAGAATGGTCAGAAGTACTGTGGTGGAGCAGTGGGACATGATATTTTCCTCGGTACCATGTCTGCATTCACTGGGCTTTTGGTGAACTTGACAAAGTATTATATTGCATTTAGATGACTCACTGAAATGTTCTGACTGTATCCATAAAAAGGGGATAGTGTTGTACACTCAGGGCATAACTTCATATATGTAATTCTAGAATATTGGCTTTTTAGAAAGAAAAAGAGATAAATCAAGTCAATCACAGATTAAAAGATAAGGAAGTCTTCATGAGAAAATAGTCGAGGCATTAGAAATTCTATGGACCACAGCAGAAATGTCAAGTAACTGTTATAAATGTGTAATTGGGAACCTTTCAAAGTAGATGAGACATCTTTAAATTTTGGGGAGTAAATGCAAGTAGAATTTGTTTCTAGATTGTATAGTCCTTTTTTTTATGTTATGTTCATTTATATTCCTTAAGTAGCATATTTTAGAGTGATGTGACACAGGGTAATATGATTTAATTCAGTATGACAGTTACATCTGGGAAGAAATATAAGGTAGTGATTGGTGACAGCCAACATGTCTTCAATAAGGGCAAATCATAACTGACAAACCTGGTGGCTTTCTGCAATGGGATTGCAGCTATGGTGCATGAGGGAAGAGCAACTGATGTCATTTACCTAGACTTGTGCAAAGTATTTGCCACTGTCCCACATAACATTCTTGTCTTTAAACTTGTGAGACATAGATTTGGCAGATGAATCACTCGGGATAAGGAATTGTCTGAACAGTTGCACTCGAAGAATTGCAGTCAAAGACTTGATGTCGAGACAGAGATCAGTGATGAATGACATTCCACAGAGGTTGGCATTGGGACCCACACTGTTTAATATCTTTGTTGGAAATGTGGACAGTGGAATTGTGTGCACCCTCAGAAAGTTGGCTGATGACACCAAGCTGTGTGGTGTGGTTGACAAGCTGGAGGGAATGGGTGTTATCCAGAGGAAACTTAACAGGCTTGAGAGATGGGACTGTGCAAACCTCATGAAGTTCAGCAAGGCAAAGTGCAAGGTTCAGAAGATGGGTTGGGAAAATCCAAACAGAACTACAGGCTGGAAGGAGAATGGATTGAGAGCAGCCCTGAGGAAAAGGACTTGGGGAAGTATGTTTCTGAGAAGACATGTATAGTGTTTTGGGCAACATGGTCTTGTGAAGGGTGTCCCTTTCCATGTCTGGGAGTGTGGAAATAGATGGTCTTAAAGGAAGGACTCTTCCAAGACAATCCATTTTATGATTCAATGATTGCATGAGCTTGGAATTTGTGCTTGCCCAGAAAGCCAACCATATTCCGGTCTGCATCAAAAGAAGTGAGACCGGAAGGTTGAGGGTAGTTTCTCTTTCTTCCAGGTGGGCCAATCAGCACCAGTCACAGCACCTCTGGGAATCACATTTTAGAGCGAGAAAAACACAAACAGCTGCATTTTGCCACCAGAGAAGGGAATGAGAAGATGTAAGAAACTTTGCAGACACCAAGGTCAGTGAAGGTGGGGAGGAGGAGGTGCTGAGAGAAGATTCCCTGTGGCCTGTGGAGAAGACAATGGTGAAGCGGGTGTCCCCCCACGGCCCATGGAGAATGAAGACACCCCACTTGTAGCCCATGGAGAGGTACCTGGGCCAGGCAGGAGCCCACCATGGAGAAGGTGGAGGAATAGGGACTAATCTGTGACCTACATTGAAGCGAGCCCCTGACTGAACCTGCAGCCCATGGAGAGAGACAAGAGACAGACTGGAGCAGGTTTTCTGGGGGTGCTTGTGACTCTGTGGGGGACCAGACTGGGCCAGCAGTCTGGGACTGAGAGACTGACAGACATTCTATGAGTTTATAGCAGTGATCCACGCTGAGGCAGTTGGTGAAGAGCCAAGGCTCTTTGGGAGAGGACTCACATGGAGAGGATCATGGAGGATTGTCTCCTGTGTGTGGGACCTCACGCTGGTGCAGGGAAAGAGTGTGAGAAATGCCCTCCCACAAGAAGGGGAACAACTCCTGAGGAACNGGGGAACAACTCCTGAGGAACTGACCAAAGACTGAAGCCTCCATTCCCTTTTCCCCTGCCTTTCCCCTGTGCCATCCTGGGGAGGAGAAACATCATGAATAAAATCAAGTCTGCGTAGAAGGGAGGGGTGGAGGGTGGTGTTTTAAGAGCTGTTTGTACTTCTCATTATCCGACTCTAGTTTCTCTGTGTGTGTAGTGCAGTGTAATGAATTAGAGAGTTTTCTTGCCTTTCTTCTGTGTTGAGTCTGTTTTGCCCATGACACTAATTGTGGAATGATCTCTCCCTGTCCTTATCTCAACTCCAAAGCCTCTCAATAGGTATTTTCTCCTCTGTCCAGATAACAGAGGAGTGTTAGAGTGGCTTTGGTGGGAGTCTGGCCTCCAGCCAGGGTCAAAACACCGCACAGATCTACATAATTACTTTGCTGAATTATCTAAAGAACAGGTTAAGTAGACAAGCTGGATGAGGTAAAAACCTTTTATGTAAGGAGTCATGCTACAATCCATCTTTAGCATTTGCTTCCTTGGGCTGTTATGTTACAGAAGAACACAACCGGTGGAGTGGAGTGGAGTGGAGTGGAGTGGAGTGGAGTGGAGTGGAGTGGGGTGTCATCATTGCTCCAAGCTGACATAGACACCAGGCAAGGGTAGGCTGCACTATTTCTAAAGTAACCTCCCTCTCTTCCTAGAGTGGGAATTCCTACAAAAATGCCACAAATGTATATTTCATGATATAGGTGCAGATTGTTTCTGTTCTGGCCATTAGATTTACTTAAAGTTTTTCAAGCCTGAAATGATTCAAACAAAACATTTGGGCCTGGATGAACTAACAGTTCTTGTGCAAGTAGCAGGAGAAGATGAACTTTGCAGTTTAAGATATCTCTTTTTTTGTTGTTTGGTTACTTTTTTGTTGGTTTTTTTTTTTAACTCTCTTTTGAAAAAATCTTGAGAAATAAGGCAGGAAATTTCAACCTTTAATTATAAAGTCAGTGACAAATTTGGCAGGGAGAAGAGTAAAACTCAATTGTGCTGTCATTGCTCTAGGCTCACAATTTTTTTCCCCTCCCGATTAGTTTCACACTCTGGTAATAAAACAATTCAATCTCCACATACAAAACCCCCACAATTATTGGCAGGTTTCAGGCTTTTTCCTTAGCACAAGTCATGTAGGTAATCTAAATAGCAATGAGATCACTCTTTTTTTTTTCTATTAAATCTTATTTTACATCTGCATTTACAGCCCCCTGACATCTATTCTTTCACTGCCATCAATATTCCTCTCCTGTGTAGGATACTGCCTTGGTATGGTTCTTTATATGGAACTCCTTTTATTTAGGTGATTCACAGAACCTACCACTGAGAGTCATGATCTTGAGAGGATTTTTCTCCGCTTTGAATAAAGGTCTTTAAGAGTTGAACTGGAGTCTGGGAGGCCCACTGGCTAGAGCTGTTCCTCTCCCCTCCATTTTCAACCCCACTGTCTCTGAGATTTGAAGGAGGCTCCTTTGCTGCATCTCACCTGGAACTTATATTCCACTCCAAACTTGGTTGAATGATAATAACAGTAAAATCAAGGGAATGGTGAAAGAAAAGAAATCACTAGGGGTTTAAAATTGCTATTGTATTTTATGGTTTACAGCAATTACATTTTGCTTTCATATTCTAATAGGAACAAAGACATGGCAATATTTTATCAGTTATCCTATATTACATTAGTCTCAGAAACAGAAAACCTGATTTACAGAGGCAAAAGCTTTTAAAAATCAGAATATCCTAGTAAATTCCCTTTGTCTATCATATTAAATATGTAATTTGTTGTGATGGACAAATCCCTTTTGGTTTAATCTGTTAAGAATTTAGGAGCTCAGAAGAAAATGTATTTGAGCTCAACATTGTGAGTCAAAAGATTGTCCACATTAACATAAGCAATATATTAATACAAATGCTGCAGGATTTGTATTAAACGTTAAAAACCTCTATTCATCTGTAAAGAATAGATGTACTGTACCTGCCAGACATTTGGCATTGATTAGAGCTGCATCTCCAGTTATGTCACAGGTTAACGTTTAGATAGCAGTAGGGGAAGGAACTAGTAGACCCCCTGCAGATCATAGATACGTCAACTTTGTTCTGTTCAACCTCACAGAAACCTTATAAACAGGATAAAAGCAAGATTTGTGGGTTTTTTAATGGTCAGTAGGGCACATATTAATTTATAAATCTCCAAGAGTTGTTTTCTTGGATAATGTTTTTAATGCACTAACTTTTATGACCTGAATCAATTCTCTCTGTATTTTCTAAAAGTAGAAAGTGCAGGAAGCTCTTGTATTTCCTTAGATGAGGTTGTTAGAGTAGCTAAAAATTAAGACAGAAACAGGAAATTTGCATGTTTAACATAAAATACTTTTGCCACCATCTTAAATTAGTATTTTATTCCTGGTAGATGGAAAATCCTTGTTATATGTTATGACTACCAAATGGGTTGGACTGTAGAAACAGATATACTTTTGCCGGGGGAACAGAAAACAATGTTGAATTGATNTAAGCCTTAAAAAAGATGCACACAGTCAGATAGATCTCAGTTGAGGTAGATGTTGAATTGATATGTAAAGTTCAAAATTTTTTTTTTTTTTTTTGCTAGGAACCCCCTTGGTAAAAATTTTCATATCATGTGCTACCCACATACTAATACAGAAAAAAAATGCAATTTTTCTTTGAATTTCGAATAAAGACAATAAGTCTCAGAACACTCTTTTTAGCATTATTTATTTCCATCTTGTATTTTGTTAGTGATGTTTATGGATTTCCTTCTAGAGTATAAACAATTGTTTTGATGTGTTACTGTGTGTCACTGGGGCAAGAACATTTCTAAAGAGGATTTGATTGTCTGGAAGTTGTTCTTTATCCATTTGTCACTGGGTTACTTAGGGTTTTTATTTCTGTGCTTCCTGTTGAATGGCCCCCTGAGAATCTTGTGATTTTGAATTTCCAGGTTATGTTCTTACCAGGGTCAAAGGCAATTGTAAATGTCTTTAATGTATCTTGAAATTCAAGATAAACATCCTTCATCTTAATATGAGGAGGACTGAGATTAAGTATGTGTTATACTATCACAGAAGATGAGCCACACATTAAGGGGGAAATCCCAGGGCTAGTAGTCCTGGTCCCACAGTACCCAGTGAGGGGATCAGGGTAGACTCAGAGAAGGTGAAATGGGCCAAAAAGAGTACAGATCATAAGGACATATCAAAATGATGAGGCAGGGCTGAGGTCAACTTGGAAAACCAATCCATAGGCAAGAGCTAGGATCAGGTCTGATGGCTACCAAGCAGGTCCATAGTGAGAGCAGGAGTTGATAAGGCCAGGAACTGAGCCTATTGTTTGGAGTCCAGATCAAGGCATTCTATGGTTCACAGGTTCACAGAACAGTAGGGGTTGGAAAGGACCTCTGCAGATCATCTAGTTCAACCCACCTGCTGAAGCAGGATCACATAGAGCATGTTGCACAGTATCATATCCAGGTACCTCTTGAATATGTCCAGAGATGGAAACTCCACAACCTCTCTGAGCAGCCAGTTCCAGTGCCCTGTTACCTTCACAGTAAGGAAGTTTTTTTTCTCATGTTCAGATGGAATATCCTGTATTTCATCTTGTTTCCATTGCCCCTTGTCCTGGTCACCATTGAGAAGAGTCTGGCCCTATCCTCTTGACATCTACTTGTTGGATTTATAAGTCTTCTCTTTTCCAGGGTAAAATTTTCAGCTTCTGGATGAGGAAAATTATGAAAAGTGGAGACCCTTCACCAGCTTTCCATAAACTGAATAAAATTCCAAAAGTCTGAAAAAGCTCAGTAAAGCACTTTCTTTGTGCTTTGTAGGTAATGGTATTATCATACATTTTTAATCTACATCCACACAAGGATAATAGTCAGTACACCTTCTGTTCATGCAGTGGGTGCATGGCCAATCCTCTGACATATTATATGTAACATGGTGACCTCTAATAATACCCCTTATAGTCAGAAAATCAGAGTCTTGCATTTTTAAAGGAAAATATGCCTGTTTTTCATAGAAGTCTTTCTAGCAATGATCTCAAGCTATTAATAATATACAATAAACTTTGCTCATTGAGATGCCTTGAGTATTAGAGAATTTCCTCTAATCAGGCTGAAAGATAAAATAAAAAATAAATGCAAGGGTAAGAAAAGTCTCTTCGTGTCTTATTCACTAGGCATCTTATTTGAATGGTATATATTAAACTGTTATTTAAATTTGCAGCAAGTCATTAAAAACAAAGTCAGAGGTTCACCAGTACTATCTGAATTTATTAACTGCTCCCTTTTATTTTAAAATTATTTCTGTATTTCCATCCTATAATCTCCTTATTAAAATTCTCAGAGCAAGAGGAGCAACTCTTTAACTAAGGTGAATTAAACAGAGTGAGAGTTGTATGTTGCTCTTACCAGCTCAGGTCATAGTTTCAACTCAGCAATTTTATCCTTCTGCTGCTAAGGCAGTTCTAATATATGGTACACTTAGGAGAGCCATGGGGATAAATCTTTGTAGTCTTCTACTCTTGCTCTTTTCTCCTTCAATAATTTTAATGTACCACTCACAATAAATAGCGTAGACACCATCTAAAAATTAGATCAGTGCTGAAGAAAGCATAGATTGTAGTCACTATGTTGAGGCTATGTTTGCTGTTCCATGCTGTTGAATGACATGGGAAGCATACAAACACTAAGTACTAAGGGTAGGATTAATCTTACTTAAGTTTAGCCATCTAGGTAAACTAAGACAACTTTCCAGTTTCCCTTTATAACCACAGGAGAAGTGCCATAGATCCTTTAAAGATGATCTATCTGACCTACTATAGTTTTCTGCCTCAGAATTAGATGAATTGCTCCCTAAAAGTAACTAATTCTTTCCACTGACTATGAAGGAATCTAATAGAGACTTAGACTGAGAAATAATATTTTTGTTTTAAGGAGGAACTGAATTTAATCTTACCATAAGCTTTCAGAAAGGTCACATAACTTTTTCATTTTATATATTTTTCATCTCCTACCCAAAAAATTTATGTGAAATGAAGTGAATAGCTCACCTTCTGGATCTGGTGTGGGTTACCACAGCTTAATGGATCAGATGACTAAGATCTTCCTTTGCTTCTGTGCAGTAAATGAGCTGGACAGCAGTTAGAAGGGAACATTCATTTTAATTTTCAATTAAGTAATAGAGTAGTTATCTTGAAGATAACATTAACATTATGAGATGCAAATGATAATCTTTTTCGAAGGGAGATTCAAATTACCTGATTGTAGTATACTTAGATTTTCAAATTCAGTGTAATTGCTGTCTTGAAGTCAATCAAGAAGGCAAATTATTATTTCCCTGTTAAATGCACAATAACAAATACATACCAGAAGCATTTTATATTTTTATAGTTTGAGACACTACCAACTATGCCCTTTTTAACAGTCTTCAACTAAATGTTGACAATAAGGAAATTCGTGCCAAAACACAGAACTCGTCTGTGTGAACATAAGAACACATCTCTAATTTACTTTAACAGTTAGATATTATACACAAATGACCATGGGCAACAATATGACACATTCTAGTCACTTCTACTGTAGCTACCTTTCAGGAGCTATTTTTACTACCCATATGAAATCATTTCTCATTCCAGACACTGATAAGGCTATTCTGAGATTTAATGGAGTCATCTTCATATGATGATCGAGTGTTACCAGAGTAGTTGCTGTCACAGTCATGGTCAATTTGTGGACTGTAATTTAAGAAATTAGAAAAGCACAAATGACTCCAACTTGACTTTCTATTAGTGTGCCTCTACATACTTTACTGGCTAGTCTATAGTCATTGTGCAGAGGTTCTGATTATTACAAGCATATTTGTCTATGAGGTCAAAAATAAGTTAAAATAATGCTATTTATGAAATATTTTAAACCTTCCCTTTTTAAAATTTTCCAAGAATTTTATGTAATTTTTCCATATAGCTTTCCAAAATATTAATACTCTCTTGCTTCTAAAGCTTTGCATACATTAGAAAACTGCTATTTAAAGGCATACTTCTCTTCCTTGAGCTTTGCTGAGGATTGGTTAGGTTTCCTTTCTAAGGTTTTGGTTGAGCATGATTGCATAGCCTACTTTTCTTAGATTCATCTCCAGATCTTTCCTGTATCCCAGTGTCCACACAATGACCTCATAACGACATATGAGAAAATATCTGTGTCTTTTTATTTATCGTCAAATCTGTTTCCAAAGCTAATTTTAATCACATTTCTCTTTCAGGTATCACTATACAACTTTATAGACTTCCTCTGAAATCTTTTCAACTCAAAGAACAATATCCAAAGGGTATGTTGTTCATATTTGCAGGAGTCAAGTAAAATTTTAAATATCATGCCTGACAGTGCTGCTTTGCCCCTGCGATGTAAAATTTCATGTTGGGCATTTTATTCACCAAACTTTAATTATAATGCATAATGAGCTGGGGTTCTGATGCCGGTCCTGTTGCCTGCAATGCAGAGAAGTTGGGTGCCTAAATCTCCAGCACAGTTAGTGCAGTTTACACAGCCATCTATCTGAGAAAAGACAGGATGTGTTAAGTTGCCTAAACACAGATCTGCAGCATGAATGTACACAGCCTTGGACTTCAGCTGTGATGGTTGAAAATGCCATGTGTTTTTGTTTATACCTACTCCATAGGCATTCTCTGTGCCATCTATGCACAGATAAACTAAGGTTTCCTATTGCTTTAAGCAACAATGTTTAAGCAACTGCTTTGAGTACTGGGTAGTAATCTTCAGGTGAAACCCACCCCAACTATACATCTAAAAATCTTTAAGAAGCACAATATTTCTTTTTAGAAACCTACAGAACTAGCATCTGTTTCATCATTCAAAACCTACTAACCCATGGGTGTAGTTGGTCTCTTGTGAGAAACTGCCTTAATTTACTGTGGGGATGTAACACACCAATTTTAGGCAGACTGATTTAAAGAGTTCGCAAAACACAGTCACTACTTAGGTGTCTATATTAGGTGGACTGGATCCCAGGTTTACTTTTCTTGTGTCAAATTCTAATTGAAAGTGGGATTTTTTCAAGAACTCTATAGTTCAATGTCACTCTGGAAAGGTTTTATTGGTGTTCAGCTCCCATCTCCTTTTGGACATGTGAGAGAAAGAAATGAATTAAGGGACATTCAGTCATAGTGATAAAGAAAGGTCACCTCTGTCTCATGGTAGCCAACAGCCTGTGTTTAGACCATGTGAAAAGCAATCTTTTAAACTGATGGGAAACTGGCTCTGCACATGACTAGGTTATAGATTGTTGTATAACTGGATTGTACAACAGTAGAAGTGTTGGATTCTGGCTATGATTATGGCCTTCAAATGTAGGGAGAAAGAAAGGAAATATATTTTTCTAGTAAGCCATTTTCTTTTAAATTTGTCTGATTAGATCTGCTTAAAGGTTTGAAATAGGAGTTTTGCCAGTGGACATGAATATACATTATGGAGGGGTATGATAACACTTTTGAAGTGAATCCCCATAATTGCACTCAAGAATGTGTAATCAAACACAAGAACACTCATTTGCACATCAGTCTCTGTACTTCTATTAATTAAATCTCTTTCTGAAATGTTTGTACAGAGCAAAATCTGTCTTCTAAATGTTTGCAACAAGCAAGCAAACAAACAAATAAACAGAACAAGAGGTGCTGAATTGGACAAGCAGTTTTGCAAGTGATATTTGCCAAATACCAGAATCTGAGAATCACAGAGTCACTGAGGCTGGAAGGAATTTCTGCAGACTGCCTAGTCCAAAAACAGGTTCCACTACTGCAGAAAAGTGTTCGGTCTGGCTTTGGATATCTACAAGGATGGAGACCCCCACAGCCTCTCTGGAAAATATCTGCTGTTTGACAATTCTCTTTATCTCTCACATACACACACACACACACACACACAAAAAAAAGTTATCCTTTTGTATTTAAATTAATTTTAGTTTGTTTGGCATAGCCTTGTGTCCCATCCATGGATGGAGAGAAGAGCCTGGGTCCACCTTCCTAACTGCTACTGCCAGCTCTTTATACACATTCATAAGATCCCCCTGGGCCTTGACTTCTTCAGGCTAAACTGTCCCTTCTTTCTCAACCTCTTTTCTGTGAGATGCTCCAGATCTTTATTAATCCATGTGGCCTTTAGGTCCACAATTTTGTCAACATTTTGGAAGAGCAATCAAAATAAAGGAGGGAAAATATATAATAGGGTAGTGAAATGACTTGCCAGCAGAAAGATAACTTTAAATTTATGTGCTTTGGAAATTTTAATAAAAATCCTTTAAAATACATATTTGACTAAAAGCTATGGAACAATTACTAAAAGAACCAGTTTTGGGGTATTCATATATGAGAGCTGAGGAGGAGGCTTGATGGTGATTCTTACTGTATGTGGCTAGGATTTCTGCATGCCAGATTTAGCTCTATGAAGAGTTTCAATTTTTATCAAAATCTTATGTCTTTTTTTTCAAAAGGAAGTATCAGTTCCAGAGTAATTAAAAAAACAAAAACCAAAACAAAACAAAAAAAAAAAAACACAACAAAACAAAACAACTGAACCAAACCCCTCAAAACCCCAACAAACAAAACCAGAGAAAAACAAAGCTGAAATAAAGGTCATATGTGGGCAAGGAAAACAACAAAAAATGTATATGTTCTCATATAAATTATCAAAGAAGATTACTTTTTATAAAATCATATAGGATAAACAGGAATATATTGATTAAAAAAAAAAAAAAAAAAAGAGAGGGCTTGTGTGGAGTTTGCCCTCATTAATATTTAT
>VXBZ01000139.1:13465-25677 GCA_013399135.1 Heliornis fulica
TCAAAAAAACAAACAACTTTCGTACTTTTTGGAAAGTTTCAGCTCATCTCTTTTTTTTTTTTTCATTTTTCCTCTGAAAAGAAAAATCCCCATAATTGCTATTATAAATGTGTACATCTCAGGTTTTTATCAGTGATGTCAGACTGAATTGTTTTATTTATTTATATTGTGAAATGAATCAAATTTTCTGACCTCTATACGTTGCACATCACATTATCGCACTGCTCCTAGAAAGAATCTAATGGTTCTCTTAGACCAGAGAATAAAAGGAATGCAACACACTGTCTAGAATCCCAGCCAGTACACATCAGATTTTTTTATCTGCTTCATCAGCTATTGTCAGTCCACTTAGTTTCTCACTCCATGTTTCAGCAGCTGAGAAATGAGGGTCAAGCTATCCAAACTACAGAGCTGAGGAAAAGGGGGAGGGGTGTGGCTTTCACAACCACAATCACAGCTGTCTTACATTAAATTTACCATGTAGCTGATAATTTATGAAAAAGTAAATATCAGCCTTTCCCTTGATCTCTAACATCTACCTTCCAGTTTCCCAGTGGACAATATGCTGCTTTAGGCTTCCTCTGTGGAAACTCTTCTGATGCCAGGCAAGTGGGAATGTCTTATTTCTTTATTACAATCCTTTAGAGAGTACAAGATTTATTGATTATTAGTTTTGTGACAGACCTTTGTAGAATCCTAGATTATCCTTGGGAAAACTGATTTTGAAGGGGAAGTATTTGTATAAGCACCCACTTCTGTTTTGATGAAAAAAGCAATAATATTTTCCAATCATAATTTCAGCAAATAATTGATTTTAAGAAATTCACTGTCAGTAGCTTTTCAGTGAACAGATACTATGGTAGCATTTGGAGATGACAGTTTTCACTGGGCGAATGATCATGAGAAATTCCTCTGCAATGATGTATGTCATCACTTCTCACTTAATCAATACAATTTATCATTTAAGACACCGATTCAGCAAAGTTACGCTTAAGGGCATATAAACAGTCCCATTAACTTCAGTAGATGAAGATGACAAAATTGTACAAAACAAAGCAGCTAACAATAATATCAGCATGCAAACATCATGCCAAGAGAGAAAGGACCTAGGAAATGACTCAGCAGGAGGACTTACTGTGGACACAATACAATGTTTTTATCCCAGTTCTGGGTGGACAAAGAGGTTGCTTAAGGTACTCTGTTTTATATTAGTGCATAAACTGGCACCTTCTCTTCCATGCCTGATGATGTATCAAGTGCCCTGCTTCCAGGTCCATTTCTGGCCTTGAATCCTGTCATCAAGTTTCTGTTTTTCACGCAACACTGTGTTTGGCCTTGGCTTGGCTTCTCTTTTTCATCACCAACTTATGAACTAGTGGGAAGAAATGAAAAGAATCAGGAACAAACAGGACTCGATGATTCTTATGGGTCCCTTCTAACTCAGGATATTCTATAATTCTATGGAAATCTCACAGCTTGACCAATACCCTGATCCACATGCAGGACCTTGAACTTGGCTTTATTGAACTTTCCATCTTATTTTCTTCTCCAGTCCTGTTAAGGAGGGGGAGTGAGAGAGCAGCTTTATGGGGGACTGGCAATCAGCCAAAATGATCACACGACATCAACCAGCACTCTTCAGATCTCAAGTGGTGGGTAATCCACAGCGATTGCTGGACAGGAGAGATAGGAAGTGTTATTGTTTCTGAAAACTGATATACTTTTTTTTTAAATTGAAACTTTTTACTTAAATTTTCTGTCCCAGGAATAAGTGATTGTTCTTAAGTATGAGACACATTAGCATGTTTTGTGGTTGTGAAACCAAAAATGAAACACTAAAAAAAAAATGCTCACATTTTGAACATCCTTGGCACTGATTTGCCAGAATTTAGTTTATGAACACTCCTTCAGACCCAGACACTCGTGAAGTCATAAGTTAATAGTTCAGTGTCAAAAATATAGATGAACAATACCTCTATAATAGTAAGGATTTCTGGTGTGTTTTGGTTTTGGGTTTTTTGTTGGTTGTTTTTTTTTTTTTTTTCTCTTATCTGAAATGCTATGGACTTTCTATCCTGTAGACCTACACGGGAAGACTTAAGTGAGAAATTCAGGTGGAGGCATAAACCAAAGAATATATTCCTTCTCTTGATAAAACCAAAGTAAATTATCCTTTCAGGTCACAGATTGTGTAAGAATAATAAAGCTCATTTTCCCAGTTCTAAGTCTGAAAGTTCCTCATAAGTGTTGAGGTTTCAAGTCCTTTTTTGAAAGGGAGTGGATGCTAGCCTTTCACTTACAAACCATTTCTTACAGTGGTAATAGTTACCTCACATTTACCTTGTGAAAAATACACTTTTTGCTGAATTGCTAGAAATTACTGTCAAGTTGTACAGATTCAACATATGCTAAAATATCATTGGGAAATAATAATCACAAACAGTGCTCCACATATTGGTTGTATGTTTATCCACTGTGCTTCCACAGAACAGATAAAGATACTTTTCCTGCATTTTCCAGAAATACAAAAAGGGTTTTAGATTTTTTTTTTTCAATATGGGTGTCAATATTTAGGAAATTAAGCCTAAAGTATTTACCTTCTCTCTTTCTGCAATGGAATTTTACCAGGATCTCTGCCAGGATCGGGTATGATAAATAGATGTTCTGACATCAAGTTTTTGTCATTATTGTGATCTTTGTATTTTGCCTATCTCAATACATACAGACACTCACTCCACATATACAAGATGATGTTTTAATAGTCAGTTTTGCATATGTGCATGGGCCATAGATAAATATTAAGTAAAGATCCAGATCTCACATTAATAAAGGTAGTTACAGGACATCTAAGTGGATCAGGGTAGAAGTATGGGGCAGGAAGAGTAAGAATATGGGGCAACACAGTCAGTGTTTGATGGCACATCCAGTTTTGTGCTATACAGGGAATAGGGGTGTGTGGTTTTAGTCAATTTATAGTGTTTATGATTTTCCACCGAATGATTCTTCTTGTTAGCCAGAGCTATCTGGCCTTTCTATCAAAGACAGTTTTCCACACTACCACATACTATGCATAAAATCTAGTCATCTAAACTTATGTTAAATCTGCTGTATTGCTTAATGCATGTATCTTAAATATGTTTAAGTGTTTATGTATCTATGTTTATAGAATTAAAACTTACTCCTGCTTCAGAGGCCTACATTATTTTAAAAATCTGATCTTTTGTTCAAGGAGCATGGATTTTTCCTTCTCTATGACACAGAATAATAAGATGGTATTATCTATCTCCAATTTTCATCTCTCTCTTCCTGCCCTGAGATGACACCTTTTGCAAGCTGATACTGCCAGTACTATTCCTTCTACAGCATTATCAGTTCCCTCATATGTCAGTCAGGAACTTTCTCAGGAAAAATGTCACAGAGAGTAGTACTAGTAGTAGCTGTGATGGAAACTGCTGGGTTTTTGTATGTAGTAAGTGGCTGCATGGTTATAAAGTGCCTGTTTTGACCTGCTGTAATTAAACAATAACCAAATATTTTGTAAAAAAAACAATAATATTGCAAACATGTATTTTTTTAGAGTCAAGAGAATACATTAAAATTTTGAAAAAAAACCAAACCCAAACCCCAAAAAACCCAAAACAAACACAGCAAATAACATTATTGTATGTACTGTGAACTTGCATGGATTGCAATATTTTTTTCCCAGAAAATCTGACTTTCAAAAATGTTCTACAAATAAAGCCAAGAGTTTCAATATAAAACTGTTGTCCAGGACTTGTGGTTAAAAGAAAAAATGTTATCATATGGCTGTATAATTTGTCTAAAAGTCATCTTTACCACATTTAATCCAACTTTGTCACCTGTTAGAAATAGAATTAAATGTATTTCATAGCAGTTTGCATGTCTAAAGAGTTAGATGTCTGTAAGTGCAGTCATCTCAGGTCTTCTTTCATGTCCAAGCAGAAAAAATAGGCAGATCTGATTCACACAACTTATGTACATGGAAAAAAGAAATGGTTCACTTCTACCTTAAGACTCGAAGGGAATGGGAAAAGAGGTTAAGTTAAAACAGGGAGAATGGAATTGCCTGTCCCCCAGTGAGCCAGGTAATGCAGCTATACAGACTAGTAAAGAATGCTTAGGCTAGCCACAGGATATAACACTAGAAAGCAGAAACTCCTTGAGTGTTGAGTAGAAATTAGAAGCAAAATAAGACATTTACTGTTTTAAGTAGGTACAATTTCAGAATAAAGTTTTGCATCTACATATCTTGGAACAAAGAAACCAGCAGATCACCCATTTGTGAAGACCTGCTTAGTAGTTACTTCAACAGGTCTCTATTTAAAATAAAAATGTAGCACACTGGTCTTGTTATTCATTAATTCATTTCAATCATGTTAACCAGCAGTCTAACTTAAAGCATTTCAATTTAAGGAAAGGAAAGGATAGATTGTGAATATGTTAAATTTATAAAGTGTGGCAGCCTGTACAGTTTCATAAATGGAATGGAAACATTGAAGTTGACAAAAGGAAAATATGTACTGACTTGGATGAAAGCTGTGATCTGAACAGCTAAAGAGCATCCTAAATCCAGTTAATCATCTTTCAATAAGAGCTAACATCAGGGCAATAAAATCTCTCCACCACACCAAACAGTACTCCACATAGCAAAGTATGTAATTTTGAAAAGCAGTTTATAAAACAGTCATAATAAATACTCAAAGTTATAGTTCCAAGCTGACTAAAAATAAGATGTTTTTTACCTAAGGCTAAAAAAAGAAGCCTTGTAAATCAATGTGACAGAAAAGTACTGAGGACAATTAGTTCATATGCAGTGCCATCATGATTTATTTGTATTTATATAGTCTTCCACTAAATATGAGTGATTCCCCTCACATTATTACTAACTTAATTCCTACATTGTATTTATAAAATATCTAATAATCAGGCTTTTCAGAGTACATAGATTTTTAAATGTTTGGTTTTTTTTTTAATTAGGACTCATAATATGAGTGATAATTAAGAATGAAAAATCTGTCATATGCATTGTCAAAGTAAAGATGTACATGGCCACTATCTGTCCCTGAGAATGACTGGTATGGACTGGATTGTGTTGACACTTTTACACTCTTCGACTCTCTAATATATTGTCTACATCCAAACTGTTGATTCTGTATGGTCCCATAGCCATGCTGAACTGCTGGATCACACTGAGAAATTGCTTTGTAACATGCCAATGGGAGATACCAAAAAACATGGAAGGATCATTATAACAATTAACAGTGATGATAATCTAACTCTGGGAAAAAATAGACACTTTCTCAAAGGGGCTTCAGTTTGAACTTTTCACAGACTTTGTGTGTGTGTGTTTTCACACAAATATTCTTTTAGAGCGTAAACACAAAATTAATCTGTGTATAGAGTCATGGAGCTATAGCTAATGTCTCACTTTATGCATAAGTAAAAAGGAGCAAGTCTTTAAAAAAAGATTGCATGTAAGCATGAACACAGGACTCGAGAAAACCTCATACATTTTGCCAATAACTTGTGACAAAAAGGCATCTTTGTCTTGTAACACAAAGTGATGCTCAGGTGGATTTTTCTTATGATGCGGATATATGAATTGGCAAGAAACCCCCACTCAAACCATAACTGAACAAATTACAGAAATTATATTCTTTTCTGAGAGAAATGCATTATGTAGTTGTGCTGGATTCATCTTCAGAGATAAATATTGATTTGTTATCCCTAGAAAATGAAGAATTCTAAGTGAGGTGTGGTTGAATGGAGAACAAGAAAGTAAACAAACAAGCAGATTTTGTGACATGTATAATTTAGGGACAAAGTTCTAATGATATTACAAATGTAATGTCTAATGAATGTGTGGTGTTTGTGATTGGTTCATATTGGAAAAAGAGGCAGGGAAGAAAACAAAGGGATACTGAGCTTTCTGCCAAGAAGTTAACAAAACACATGGTACTTTGCTATGGAACATATGACAAGCTGACCAGCTACTTTTGAGACTGGACTTGAAGAGAGAGAGCCAGGGATAATAATGTCAAGGCAGGCACTGGATAGTGACCTCCTGCTCAAACAGTTGATGAAATCTTCAAACCACATAGAGAAATCTTGTGGTTGCAATACAAATTTATCATGGAGGACTTTGATTACCCCAGCATCTTCTGGAAGGCAAATATGTTTGTATGCAAGAAAATCAGAAGACTTCTGAAGCATCTCAAGGACAATATTTTGAGGCAGATACTGTATGGACAGAAGTTGGGAGATCAGATCTGCCAGATCTGCTACTTATGAATAAAAATGAGTAATGTGATTAGTCAACAGCCTTCACTCCAGGGACCATGAGGTGATGTAATTAAATACATCCAGATGAGCTGAGAGAGAAATATCTACTCTTTACCCACTATAGGAAACTTCTTTGACAGGGTGGTTGGACTCGATGATCTCTCAAGGTCCCTTCCAACCCTTACAATTCTGTGAATCTGTGAAAAAAAGACGTGGGATTCAGAAGGTCTGACTTTTACTTGTTCAGCCAATTAGAAGAAAAGAATCCCTTTGATGCTGCCTTGAAGAGAAACAGAAGAAACCCAACAAATCAGAAGCAAAAAGATCTGGTAATCTTCAATGACAAACTCCTCAAAACACAAGGATGGTCCTTCCTGCTGTACTAAAGTCAAGCTGGCTTAGCACAAGGCCAGCATGAATAAGAACTCCTTACTGAAGTCATATGCAAATAAGAAACATATGGAAGGGGGAAGCAGACTGCCTGCCATGAGGAAAATAGAAATATTACACAAGAGGCATGGATGGAATTAGGCAATTAGATAAAATAAAGCTTAGCTGTAGCTGAAACTGAGGGATGTAGAAGACAGCAGGAATAGCTTCCGTAACTATGTTGACACCAACAAAAACAGAAAACAAAGATAAAGTAGGCTAGCTACTAGTAAGGCAAGTGACTTGGTGATGACAGAGAACTGAAAGACATAGATACTCGTTTTCTTATTTGTGACAGTTTTTACTTTCAATGTAACTTTTCTGTCAGACCTCCTATGTTTGACTAAATGATGTACAGCTTAACAGCATAAAAATATCGTTAGAGATCATGTTAACAAATTGTAGTAACATACAATGGGGACAGACCAAAGACATTCAGAAGTGCTGAGAAACCTGTCAGGTGCCATTTCAAGGTCCCTCTCTGTCATTTTCAAAGGGTTGTACCTGTCAAAGGAGTTCCCTGTAGCCTAGAAAAAGGCAATTATTATGCCCATCTTATAAAATAGAAAGACAACACAAGGAAATATACACCGTCCGTGAAGAAAATGCAGCAAGTCCTTCTGGAAGCTATTTCCAAGCAAAAAATGTTGTTTGCAAAGAGCCAGCATGGATTCCCACCAAGGGCAAATCATATCTGTTCAATAAGTTTGTCTTCTACATTGAGTTAACTGGTTGAGTGAACAAATGGAGCAAGGTCAACTGTGGCACTCCTGTAGTATAACTGCAGAGAAATGGCCTAGAAAGATGGAAAACAAGACAGGCAGGACTGACTGGACTGATGAAAAACTTGTTCGTAACTAGTCAACAGTTCAAAAAGACGTTATTGAGTCATATTCCTTTGAGATTAACAATGCGGCTGATTCTGTCTGAGATCTTCATCAATGACTTAGACCACAGGAAAGAATACATTTAGTTTGCAGAAAAAAAAGGTAATTTGGGGCATAATTAGTATAGTGTCATTGAGAGACACTTCTACAAGCCGGAGGAATGGGCTGACAGAAACTTCATGAAGTTCAAGCAGTACCAAGTCCTGTGCTTGGGATGCAATAATGTCATTCCACAACGTAAGTGAACTATGAATGGGGAGTTATTTTATATCGAAGGTTCTGGTAGTCCTGACTGCTGAAAGTTACACATGAGTCAGCAGTAAGCCTTTGTTTCGGTGAAGGCTAAACACTAACTTGTCTGTGTTAGGAAGAGTTAGGCAGGAGTAGCAGGAAAATTGAAGCAATTCCTCTCCTCTTTGTGGCACTTCTGAGTTTGCACCTGAAGTACTGTTTGCAGTTCTGGGCTCCCCAGTACAGGAGAAAGATTGACAAACTGGAATGACCTTAATAGTTACTAAGATGATGAAGAGGCAGGTGAAACATGTGAAATAGAGTCTGAGGAAGCTCAGTTTCTTCCAAAAGAAAAATATAAAGCTAAGAGACAACCTGTTTGCAGGATTCAGCTATCTTCTGTCATTTGGGGAAAGTTGCTGGAGTCTTCTCAGAAGTGCAAATGTTGATAGCTAATGGTCAAAAGTTGCCACCATGGAATTTCCAAATGTATGTTCCAAATTCACAGTGAAGGCAGTCAAAGACTGGAACAGCTTATTTAGGGAGTCTGGCTAATCATAATTATTGAAGATATTAAAAACTCAACTGTATAAGATTCTGAACAACCTGAGCTAGCTTATAACAAGAGGTGAAAACAGATGACCTTCCAAACTGAACTATCTCACGTTTATTGTAAAACATTTTTCCCAAAGTTTTTTAGTACTTTGGAGAGAAAAGAAAAAAGATGGAATTTCAGCAAAAACAAATTCTGAACATTATGTGTTTCCCCCCACCCCATCCCTTTTATATTTTCTATTGTGGTGCACTTCTAATGACAACATAATATAAAATGTCTTATCCTGTTACACAGCGTGCTATCCATGCCTATTGTTACATGACATATGCTGAATTGTAAGGATTTGTTGTTTTGAGGGTTTTTTTGTTGATTTTGGTTTTAGAAAATTTTTAAGAATACTTTGAAGCTCCATGGATGATTAAATTTCCACTGAAACAGAAATTATTATGTTTTTTCTAGATTTGAGGTACTATACATGCCTAATGAAAAATATTATTTTGTTCAGGAGCAGCTCGAGATTTTTGAATCAGTGCACTACAGTGTGCATATACACTGTTTTTTAACAAAACTAATTGCTTGTAGAGGGGACTTAGTTATTCTGTAAAGGATGGAAATAATAGCTGACAAGCTCATTTTATTATTGCTTATTATATACCCGCACTCCATGTCTTTCTCACTTTTACCACTTAACATTAGTATTCATAGCATGTGATCTTGAAAGCAGAGATAATGAAACAATACCACTGTGGTCTTCCCCATAGCAGAGCCCTGCAAGAGATCTGGCTCTCTGAGTCCTCAGTGATTTACAGTCAATCTTACTCTATTGCTTTTGTTTTTGGTTTTTTTCTTTACTTCCCCCAAAGTAACAACACTAAATAAAATGATGCTTCCAAATCATACAATGAAGTTAGAAACATGTCAATACAAGATTCACTTGGTGATTCTAGAAATCATAACACAATATCTTATTTTATAAATAAGTAAGGTACAAGAGAACTATCTGTCTCTCTAGTACACGTAGGAGTACTTGCTATTAAACAGTTTAATATTTCCATAATACCTAATTAGTGGTTGTTGCTTCTTTTTCAGCCAGGGAACAAAAAACTCTTTGCCAAGGAAGAACTGGAACTCATTCCAATTTGCTGATGAAAAAATTAAACTTCAGAGACCAGATATGACTTCCCAAGGTCCTTATGGCAGAAAGGAGGGCAGAGAAATGATTTAACATTGTTTTCTCCCTGTATCTCCGCTGCCCTACATGTCACAGTACAAGGGCTGAAGAAAATGACATAAGTATAATCCTACTACAAGTCAGATACAAAAGAGGTACCTCAGTGCAGCCAACAGCAGAATATTGTTATGATTTTTAATAAAAATAAAAAAAACAAAGATAGGCTAAATCCTCTTTCTACAACTACCTGAAAGGAAGTTGTGGTGAGCTGGGTGTCAGCCTCTTTCTCCAGATAACTAGCAATTAGACAAGAGGGAATGGCTGCAAGTGCTGTTATGGGAGGTGCAGGTTAGAAATTAGGAGAAATTCCTTCTGAGAACAAGTGGTTTGGCATTGGAACAGGTTGCCTGGGGAGATGGGAAAGGTTGGACGTGGTACCTAGGACCATGCTTTAGTGAGTAATATGGGTGGCAGGGGATGATGTTGGAGTTGATCAGTTGGACTAGATGATCTTGGAGGTCTTTTCCAGCATTAATGGTTCTATGAGTCTATAATTCTGATAGAGAGACCTTCAGCATTATTTGTGCTGTACCAGCTAGCTCTCCAGCTCTAGGTTAAGGATTTGAATAAGGTTGCTTGCTGTTAATCTGAGCTAGTGCTATGAGAAGTACAGCTTCTCCAAGCTTTAAGAAAATTCAGGACATCCTAATACCTTAATCAGAGTGATGTTCCTAGCATTGAAGGCAGTGTCCTCACCATTTAGAAAGTACACGTAGAAAGCAAATTTGGTCCTTGTGTCCCGTCTTACATGATATTCCATTCGATTCCATTTGGAATCTTGATTCCATTTCCTAAAGATTCCATTTCCATTTTCCTTCTTTGGAAAAATTTGGTTATATTATTTGCTTTTAAGTAACATTGATATTCAATGAAATACAGAATCATAGTGTGATACAATAGTTTGGGTTGGAAGGAACCTTAAAGTTCATCTAGTTCCAACCCTCTGCAATGGGCAGGGACACCCTCCACTGGACCAGGTTGCCCAAAGTCCCATCCAGCCTTGCCTTGGACACTTCAAAGGAGGGGGCAGCCACAGCTTCTCTGGGCAACCTGTGCCAGTGCCTCACCACCCTCACATATTAATATATGGGATAGAAATACTCTGGGAAGAGCATGATACCTACTACTTTTACAGTAGCTTTTGCGTAGTAATATAACTCAATTTTTGTGTGTTTTATTTTGTCTCCCACATTATGACTAAGGTCTAGAGATGGACAGCAATTCTGGAACAGTCTGCAGCCTGTAATTGACTACACAGGTATGTTAGAATCACTTCACATATATTCACTTTGCGGGCCTTGAGATCATGCTCTTGCTCAGGAGTGCCTTTGTATATATGTGGATCCCACCATTTTTTAAGTATGTAGCTTTTAAATTTCAGGAATAGCAATCATTATCACAAGGCTTCTTCTTTAGCTCTGTCATGACAGAAAAGCCAAGGGTCTTTCTCTTAGTGAATGAAGAATTAACTAACACTTGTCTATAAACAATTCATTTTGTCTGGATCTGATTAAATTATGGGTTCTGAAAAAAGATGTCCATGTGATTCACTTTTATCAGTACACAAAATTCCCAACAAAAAAAAAAAAAATTTACAAATTTACCTAATTCCTGAACATGTTCTTAATATTTGTACAGGAACTTGAGCATAGAGAGATTTAAAATGATCAAAGAAATCGTTAATTCTTAAACACAAATTTTGTACAAAAGGAATAGGAAGTTAAGTAGAAAGCATATATGTTATTCTGGTGTTTCAGTTGAAAAGTCCACATTGAGACTATAAATGCTACCTCAGTTTTTGCATTCACCCTTAAATAACTGCAGTACTTATCTCTGAATGACTGTGAATAGATCAGGTCACTCTATACATTTACATGAAGATGTCAGGTACATGGCAGTGGGATAATGAAAAATGCAGAAATAGAACAAAAAAATGTAACAGACCAGCTCATGAATATAAAAAAAAAAAAAATAAATCAAACTTGTGCTGAAAGACCTAGTGGTAAAATCATATGCAGCTTGTAAGAAAGATTTGTTTTGTGAATACTGATTATACTGACTATTAGAATCACTCTAATCTTTATTTCAAAACTCAACTATGAATATCAGTTCTTTTTACCCACCTCTACTAAAGGAAAAAAACTCTCAAAATATATTTTAGTAGCATTAACCCATCTGCCATCTTAGGACATTAACAGAAGCAAATATATAGTGCTTGTACTCCTAAATCAGTAAGAAAAATATTAGATAAAAAAAAATTAGAGCTTAAAAGAATTATTTTAGAGAGATCAGTAGTATTATTGTTTATACTGAAGAAATAGGAAGTTGTTTTACACACAGATACAGAGCTTCTCAAAATAAGTAAAACATTCTGAAAATATTGTAATTGTATATATGAACACTAGATTAATTTTAAATACTAGATTACTTGATCAAAATAGTTTATGATATTTGTAAATTTAATAAAAAGAACCCAGTATATTTGTGGATACTGTTTCAAAAACAATTAACCTAAAACAATTATAAATATCTTTTTTTTAAAATTAACAAAGCTATTCAGGCATAGTTATCAGTA